>PIJE02000096.1:605999-686707 GCA_002895965.2 Coryphaenoides rupestris
CCTCCTCCTTCACCTTGCCATCTCCTCTCTCTCCTTCACCCTGCCATCTCCTCTCTCTCCTTCACCCAGCCATCTCCTCTCTCCTTCACCCAGCTATCTCCTCTCTCTCCTTCACCCAGCCATCTCCCCTTCACCCTGCCATCTCCTCTCTCTCCTTCACCCAGCCATCTCCCCCTTCATCCTGCCATCTCCTCTCTTTCCTTCTCGTCTCTCATCTCTCCCTGCCTGTCTGCCTGTCTCTGTCTCTGTGTATCTCTCTCTCGCTCTCGCTCTGTCTCTCTCTCTCGCTCTCGCTCTGTCTCTCTCTCTGTCTCCCCCAGTCTACCTGCCTGTCTGTCTGTCTGTCTGCCTGTCTGTTTCTGTCTCTGTGTCTCTCTCTCTCTCCGTGGCTCATCAAGACAGTAATTTCAGACTCCCAGTAATCAGCGTCTCTGTGGGGGGTGCCAGTCAGCCAGCCAGCCAGCCAGCCAGCGTGAGGCGCTTAAGTGTCGCCGTCTGTTGCGAGCGACATCGGAGCGCGGCGCTGATTCCTGATTCCCCGCGCTGCTCGTCTTCTTCCTGGTGTCACGCTCGAGTAGGGGGGTGAGCGACTGTAGGGGGCGAGCGACCGTAGGGGGCGAGCGACCGTGGGCGGTGAGCGACCGTAGGGGTGAGCGACTGTAGGGGGGCGAGCGACCGTAGGGGGGCGAGCGACTGTAGGGGGCGAGCGGCGACCGTAGGCTGTGATTCAGGTTCTGCTTTTTCCCGTTTGGTTTTTATTCGGGCTGACGTTGCGCTCCGTAGTCCTGATGGAGTGAGCATTAAACGCCACCAGCAGCCCGGTGTGTGTCGTTACTTTAAATTACACCCCTGCCCCTCCTCCTACACTTTCTTTCGTTCTATCCACTGCTTACGTCCTCTTCATCCATTCATCAAACTAACGGCGGTGGCGGCCGTGACAACCGCCCGCATCCCGGCCAGACCCGTTGCCGCGCGTCTCCCGTTGCGCAACGCGTCGTCCTATCGGAACGCTCCGTTACAAACGTCGCGGTGACGGCTCCCGTATTTGTATCCCACGTCGCCCCCGCTCTCTCTCTCTCTCTCTCTTTCTCTCTCTCTCTCTCGTGACGCGGTAACTCAACTCCTCAGGAGGTACAACGGTACGGGCTTGGCAGTCACGTGGTCGCCCCTCAATAGACGGACAAATTACCTTAAAAAAAGGCTCAGAGAGAGAAAGGGGGGGAGTGGGTGGGCTGGGTTCATATAATTAGCTTTAATTTGTGTTCCAGTGCGCCTGGAGAACAGCGTTGTCCCTGTGGATCCTTAATGGGGTTCCTGCCTTGTATGCTTCGCCCTCTCTCTGCCTCTGTGTCTCTCCTGTGTCTCTCTCTGGCTCACTGGGGACAAGAGGCTCAGTAGAGATGTACAGATGTCTCAAGAAGCTGCAGCCAACCGGGTGAATTATTCGGGGAACGGTGGCGAGGATAAAAAGCATGCAAGCCTCGTCCCCTGGGGGTTGGGGGTTTGGGGGTTTGGGTGGTGGTGTTGTTGGGTGGTTGGATGACTCAAGCACCAGGAAATACCTTCTGGTCCTCGGCCCCATGCGGGCGCACCAGGGGACACCACACAGAGGATGAGATCTGCTCAGTTCCCGACCCCCGCAGAGTTGGATGCGTATGCTAAGAAGGTGGCCCACGCCCCGCTCACCATCAAGATCTTCCCCAACAGTGTCAAGGTTCCCCAGAGGAACCACATCCGCCGCACCGTCAACGGGCTGGACACGGCCGGCCCGCGCTACAGCCCCTACCCCCCCGCTCAGGCCAGCGCCCGCACGGGCCTGCTGGCCGTCGTGAGGAACCCCACGGCCGTCAAGGGTGTCCTCAAGGACTTTGACGGCAGCCGCGCCCGCTCGCACCCCGAGGCGGCCGGCATGAACCCCCCGGTTGGGCCCTACCACGTGGCTCCGTCAAGCACTTTAAACCACCACCCCCAACACCACCACCACCCCCAGCAGCACCCCCAGCAGCACCCCCTGGGCCTGGCCCGGCACCCGCAGGGCTTACCTCCTCCCCAGCAGACTCTGGACACACTCCCCCCGAGCCTGGGCCTCAGACACTCCCAGACCCCCCAGGGCCTGTCCAGACCCCAGGCTGAGCCCTCTGGTCTGCTCCACCCTCAGCCCCCCGCCCTCTTGCTCCACCCCCAGCCGCAGCAGCAGCAGCAGCAGCAGCAGCAGCAGCAGCAGCAGCAGCCGCCCCCCGGCCCCCCGGGGGTCAGGAAGCCCCCGGAGGGCGAGGCCCCGCCGCCCAACGTGACCGTCTCTACCTCAACCATCCCGCTGTCCATGGCGGCCGGCCGGCTCCCGGGCCCGCCGGCCGACCTCAGCGCCATCGTGCAGCAGATCAACCAGTTCTGCCACGCGGCCCGGACCCACGGCGCCACCGTGTGCGAGGGGCAGATCGCCAACCCCAGCCCCATCAGCCGCAACCTGCTCATCAACGCCTGCTCCCGGGCGCCCGTGCACGGGTACCCACCCCCTGGCTGCGTGGCCCCGCCTCCCGAGAAGCCGCACCCCCAGGGCGTGGCCTCTGCCGCCGCCGCCGTGTACCACCCCCACCTCAAGCCCCACCCAGACCTCCAGCTGCACCTGCAGCAGACTCAGCAGACACTCCAACACCACAACCACAAGCTGCGCTCCTGGAACCCGCAGCACCAGGTGGCTCACATGGCCCACATGCAAAACGGGGGCTCACAGCCCACCTACCCCTGCAAGGGCCTGGGCTACCCCCACCCCGAGGTGTGTGTGGGCTACCCCCACCCGGAGGTGTGTGTGGGCTACCCCCACCCCGAGGTGTGTGTAGGGTACCACCACCCCGACGTGTGTGTAGGGTACCCCCACCCCGACGTGTGTGTAGGGTACCCCCACCCCGAGGTGTGTGTGGGCCAGCCTTACAGTCTGAAACCGCCCATCGAGAGGCCCACGCCTTCCCCGCCGGTCCTCCATAACAATAACAACAACAACAACAACAGCGGCGGCATGCCCTGTCACATGACCCACTACGGCCACGCCCACTACTTCCAGCCCAGCATGTGGAACAGCAGCATCCTGCCCACGCCCAACAGCGACAGCTCCGGCTCCCAGGACCTGGGCCTGCCCTTCCACGGCGCAGCGCCCCCTGGCGGAGCCCCCCCCTCCTCCTCCTCCTCCTCGTCCGCCGCCGCCGCCGGGCCGGAGCGGCTGGGGGCAGGCTCCGCCCCCTCCGGCCCCGCCGCCCAGACTCATCTGATGCAAACGGCCGATTACTTGGGCGGGGACTTCCAGACGCCCTACTTTCGAGATCACAATCTGGGCCTGATGGCCAAGATGCAGTGGCCCCCCGGGGCCCGGGTGGGGGGACCCGAGGTGGTGGACGGCTGCTCCACGCTGCTCCAACATCCAGGGTACAGATAAGCTACGGCCTCCTCCCGCTAGCGACGCCCTCGTGTTCAGTCTTAAGAGAACGGGGGCAGCGAACCAGTGGAAATGAGACTAAACTCATAACTTAAACTATGATTGCTAATACTGTAAAAACAGGATACATATATTTAAGGAAAGGCAGTAGTTTGTTTCTTTTGTTGATTAATCTTGCAAGTGATCAATTGTTTTAGTTTCTATTTTTTTCTCCGTAATGAATGCTTTTTATATCGGCATTCTAGGGAAACGTGTGTGTGCGCGCGTGTTCGTGTGTGTGTGTGTGCGCGCGTGTGTCTGATTGTTGTCATTCCTTGCTAACTGCGCTACGCCGCCACCACCATGCGTATCGTCACATGATCTCCGGGTTATCCTCCTGCATCGCATCCTTTCCTAAAGTGTTGTTCGCTCGAGGAGCTGAGATCTCAGACGTGCGTGCCGGCGGTTTGTTTGTCTTAGCGGGGTCATGTCAGGAACTCCCTCACCTCCCCTCCACCTCCCCCCAAAGTATTCATCTCACTCCAGGCTCTAATCTCGACGAGACGTGGAGATGGCACGGATCTCGTAGCGACGACGACTCCTGCAAGGAACCGCATCGCTGACTTTTCCTCTCTCGTTTTCTTTTTCTTTGTTTTTCGGTGCAAACTCTGCAACGTCACGACTCACCGCGCTGCCACAACAACAACAACAACAACAACAACGTTAGAAGCGGTCACGCTAGCTGCCCACCGTGTGCACATTTACAAAGTGTTTTTCGTTTTTTTTTTCTCTTCCCTTATTTATTTGTCTGTCTGATAGGACTGTTGTTGCTGAATCAGGTCACTGATCTACGTTCATGATTCCTCTCTCGTGCGTCGTCGAGGGTGTGTGTGTAATCAGGTTGTTTGTACATAGTCTCAACACAGCAGGGGGGGGGGGGCACACACTTCTGCTCTGTTCCCACCCAAAAATGCTGCACAGAATTCAGGTGTCTGCCATCCCGTCGGTGTCGATTCATTTAGTTTCTTCTTAGTTCTCGTTGTGTGTGTTCGTTCGTTTGTCTGTCCGTTTGGCGCGCGAGACTTTCCTTCTTCGGTGCCGGTTAACGTCGAGAAATGACCGACATCTTAAGCGGCCAAAGTCCGGTCTGCGTGACAAGATGTGCCATCTCGTGTTGGGCACGGTGGTGGAGGGGGGGGGGGGTGTTTCTTTCTTATTATCGTATATTAAAAAGAAATGTACTACTTGAATAGCTGGAATAGCGAGGAGTTTGACGGTGGTTACCGGCAGGAGAACTGTTGCTCACGGCTCTGTAGGAATTAGAAACACACACATGAACCAAACCAGAGTCTCCATCCAGAGTCGGCTGGAGACCGCAGCAGTAAATGTCATTAAGTTATGACTTGTTGGCTACTGATTGATTTTTCTTGACAAAAGACCAAATTGATCACTTGCAAGATCACTTGGAGGTGTGAGGGGGAGCGAGAGAGAGATGGAGAAAGAGTGAGTGAGAGAGAGAGAGAGAAAAGTACTTTGAGTTAAAGTGAAACAGCAAATGCATTGTTCGCTTTATTGTACACTGGCTTACCTACTAGACTACTGTAACTTCTGTAATGATTGAACAACATGTAACGTGTGTGTGTTGTGTGTGTGTGTGTTGTGTGTGTGTGTGTTGTGTGTGTGTGTGTGTGTGTGTGTGTGTGTGTGCTGTGTGTGTGTGTGTGTGGTTGTGTGTGTGTGTGTGTGTGTGTGTGTGTGTGCACTCTAATGCCCTGTATCCCGGCTCACCCTCCTTGACAGCCCTAATGAAGCCTTAAGTATTTGGTCCTTGGACTCTCCTTTGAAAACTAAGCATGGTTTAAATAAATAAAGTAAAACCAAAACAAAACAAGGAAACGATAATGTAAGAGAAGAAGGCGACGACGCACAGAAGAAGCAGCGGTTTTTGCGTTTTTCCATCGGTTGGTTTTTATTTTCAACTAAGTTTGTGTTGAATAGAGGGAACAATTACCTAGAGATTCTTTCTTATGGAAAGCAAGAAATCGAGTAATATTTTGTAATGACATATTTTAGAGCGACGTGTAGTTACTGGTTTTTTGTTTTGGTTTTTTTTCCCCTTCACCCGACTTTCAAAGCTTGAGTTTGAAATTGTGACTATTTATAATACTTGATTCGCTTGTTATTTAAATCCTATTTTCCTCCTGGTTTCTTGTACTATTGCTGTGAAGCAGAGGAAGGCCACGCGATGTCGGCCGGTGTCGGAGGACAGAGAGGGCGACTTGTGCTAGTCTTTTTGTAATATTGTAATAATAAAATAAAGTTCTAATTTATGGTTCCACGTTGTAACGCCTCCTTCACTTCACCCACACCTCAAAACCTTGAGGGTCCAGTTACACGGAGGGTCCAGCGTATGTAAGTATTAATGATCCTCAGATTCATGAATTCTTCTTAATGTTCATTTTATATTGACGTTCAGTTCCTGTGTGTGTGTGTGTGGGAGGAGCTCTTCAGGCGGTGAGGGGAGGAGCTCTTCAGATGGTGAGGGGAGGAGCTCTTCAGATGGTGAGGGGAGGAGCTCTTCAGATGGTGAGGGGAGGAGCTCTTCAGGCGGTGAGCGGAGGAGCTCTTGTTGTGGAAACCAACATGAAATTTAGAGAGTCGAGGAGACGAAAGTGGCGAAATTGCAAAGACCTTTATTACAGCCTGTTACAGTCATGACAAAGGGAGGCCGGTCAATTGAATATCCTCCCGATCTCAACTCCAACAGATCTTTTTATGGTCTTTCTGTTTTCATTACCCCGCCCATTTGACACTCCCCTCAACACATGTATACGCCTCTAATTATGTTAATACACTTGTGGAGCTCCTCCTGCTGGTAACTCCTCGAATTGGGTTTTTGTTTAAATCACTAAACTTAATCCGTATTAGTATTTCTTTATACAGCACATCAACTAAAGTATTATAAAGAAAGATTAAACAAGCATATTCTAAAATGAAAACAGAAATGATGTATATTAAAATGAATACAGGAAATGATGAATAGACCCAAAACCCCACAATACAAATTCTAATCTCACATATATAATATATTGAAATACAAATAGCAATGATGAATGAACTACAAATATATATGCTGATAAGTAAACAACTTAAAGAACTGGAATAAGACATTAATGATAGTAAATAAGACTGTTAAAACTAACTTAATAAGAAACATAAGAATATAAACCCAACATATACGAAAATGAATACAAGAAAGTGAAAGAGTCTGCATCCCCTGCCGTGACCAGCCATTAACATACGAAACCAAGGTAGGTGTCACTCGAGAAGTCTCCGTCTTGTCTCAGGGGAACTTGGCTTAAATCTCCTTGCTGTGACTGAAGGAAGCTGTTTGTGAGATCATGGGTGGAGGGTCAGTGGCTCCCTGGTGTCAGCCTCAGGAATCTCCTGCTGTGAATATAGTGGCCAAACACAGTCATGTGAAAGTCTGTTGAGGGTTCTCTCTGTGGGAGAGGAGCCGAGTGTAAATTACTCCTAACTTGTATCAGTATTGTGTTTGCTAGTGCTAAGTGTTACTGCTAGTGCTGGTCCTGGTGCTAGTGTTACTGCTGGTGCTGGTGCTAGTACTGGTGTTAGTNTCGGCGGTGACAAGATGTGCCATCTCGTGTTGGGCACGGGGGGAGGGGTGTTTCTTTCGTTATTATCGTATATTAAAAAGAAATGTACGACTTGAATAGCTGGAATAGCGAGGAGTTTGATGGTGGTTACCGGCAGGAGAACTGTTGCTCACGGCTCTGTAGGAATTAGAAACACACACATGAACCAAACCAGAGTCTCCATCCAGAGTCGGCTGGAGACCGCAGCAGTAAATGTCATTAAGTTATGACTTGTTGGCTACTGATTGATTTTTCTTGACAAAAGACCAAATTGATCACTTGCAAGTTCACTTGGAGGTGTGAGGGGGAGCGAGAGAGATGGAGAAAGAGTGAGTGAGAGAGAGAGAGAGAAAAGTAAAAGCATTGTTCGCTTTATTGTACACAGAGACGAAGAGCCAATTTTTTTACTGTGTTACTGCAAACAGCCACATTCTCGCCAGAGAATTTGCTCAGCGAGTACTCTGGTAACGAGTAACATGCTCATTAGCTATGCCCGTTGTTTCGAACATCAACCAATCACATCGGTGTATCTGATATAGGCGGGCCAGAGGCGGGCTAAACAGATGACGTCAGCGCTGCGACGGAATCAGTCCGGAATCAGTCAGTAAACATTGCAAGATGGCTGTCGAAAATGTTGACTGAGTATCTGTACAAACTAGGGATGCACCGATACCACTTTTTTTCAGACCGAGTACTTGCCGATAGCGAATACCGATACGAGTACTTAATAAAACCATTACAGTTCTAATGACTTTGAAAACATGTCATTTTTTGTCTGGGGGGGGGTGCTCTGTTAATTTCGCGGTTCTGATGGGGGGGGGTGCTCCGTTAATTCGCGGTTCTGATGGGGGGGTGCTCCGTTAATTCGCGGTTCTGATGGGGGGGGGTGGTGCTCCGTTAATTCGCGGTTCTGATGGGGGGGGGTGCTCCGTTAATTCGCGGTTCTGATGGGGGGGGGGTGCTCCGTTAATTCGCGGTTCTGATTAATTTATCTGATTAAATTAATGAATGTTAATTGGTGGGGACATGTCCCCAGCGTCCCCACTAAATTCTACGCCCATGCTCGGTACCATGCGCAGTTGCTATTAAACATCCATAAACGCCAACTCGGTCGCATCTCTTTATTTCAATATTCCTCGGCTAAGAATATTACAAGGTTAACGTTGCGTTGCCAAAGTGGTATCTTCGTGGTATTTCCATTAAGCTACATTTACGTCTCTCTGTCAAACTATTCTCCAAAACAAACTCGTTTCCGTCCTCTGGATACGTCACCCCGTGTATTCTTCTGATTGGTCGTAGTGTTATCCAATTGCGTGCAGTGATATTTTCAAACGCATTCTTGGTGCCGCCCCTCGAGTTGGGCCATTTTTATTGCTCATTACCAGACCTACAGCTTTCTAGATGTAGGTCTGGATTTCCAGGCTACATCCTTGGCGCAACATCTGTGATAACGCGTTAACTTTGACAGCACTAAAAAAAACACAAAATTCGATATGAACGTAAGAGCCATGAAACCAGGCAAAGAGCCCGCGGGTTGGCCAGGCCTGTACTAGACTACTGTAACTTCTGTGTGTGTGTGTGTGTGTGAGAGGAGGAGCTCTTCAGACGGTGAGGGGGAGGAGCTCTTCAGACGGGGCTGTCGACGGGCAGGAGCGTCATCTCTGTGGAGTTCGGAGGCTGCGTCATGTGTCTCCGGCCGCTCAGTCCTCCAAATATGCTGCGCCAGCGCCTCCCTGTGGACACATGAGGGTATTGCAACGTTCTCCATTTAAGATAAGATACAACTTTATTGATCCAGGAAGGAAATTCTTGTGCCAGAGGTTGCTCAAAATACCAACAACTTAAGCATAGCACTAGAATAATGAACAATAGAGCAATAAACAACTGAATGATAACATAAAATAATACATTTACAAATGTAAAGGGAAAAATATAGGTAAGATATTCAGCAAACAAAACAGGAATCCTATCCTGTGCCAGAAACATCAGGAAAACGATAACAAAAAAAACCTTCGCCCACACACCCGTTTCTGAAGCGCCGTTGGAGGCGTGGTGGCTGGCCTGCTCCCGGCTCCCCGGGTCCTCGTGGATGATGCCCACGTCGCCCCTCCACTTGGTCCAGTTGACCTCCTCCACCCTGAGGGCCCAGAGCGAGCGTTAGTGCTGCTGGGAGGGACTGGGAATGATCTGCTTCCACTTCCACTTCCCTCACACAGACAAGTGTAGTGGGTACATGTTTAGAAGAGGTCAACATCAACCGGTTTAACCCTAAACTAAGGAAACATCCACCCAATTCATGAATTCATCCATCCATCCATCCACCCATCCAGCCATCCCTTCATTCATTCAACTCTCCTCCCATTCCTGCTTCCATTCATTCATCCAGCGACGGGTCCAGTGAGGGGTGGTGCGTGGGGAGGAGGGCCCCACCTGAAGCACCAGCGGATGTCCTCCCCGGTGGAGAAGGATCCCAGGTCCTTCTCCACCCCGGACCGCAGCCTCCTACTCAGGCAGCCGGGCAGACCCTTCTCCAGGTCCAGGATGGTGATGGCCCTCTGGACAAGGAGAAACCACAATCACAATCACAATCAGAATCAGGTCTGGTGTCCTTTTCACAGACAAGGAATGTGCTTTTGTGCATTGGTGCATAACATTGAACATTAAACAACATAAATTCAATTGAAATTAAAACTACAAATTAAAATAAAAACTCTCTCTCTCTCTCTCTCCCTCCCTCCTTCCCTCCCTCCCTGCCTCTCTCTCTCTCCCTTCCTCCATCCTCTCTCCCTCCCTCTCTCCCCCCCTCCCTCCCTCCCTCCCTTCCTCCATCCCTCCCTTCCTCCCTCCCTCTCTCCCTCCCTCTCTCTTCTCGCTTCCCTTCCTCCATCCTCCCTCCCCCCTCTCTCCCTCCTTCCTCCATCCTCCCTCTCCCCCTCCCTCCCTCCCTGCCTCTCTCTCTCTCTCCCCCCCCTTTTCCCTCTCTCCCTCCATCCTCCTCCCCCCCTCTCTCCCTCTCTCTCTCCTCTCCTCTCCCTCCTCTCTCCCCCCCTCCCCCCCTCCCTTCCCCCCCTCCTCCCCTCCCTCCCTCCTTCCCTCCCTTCCTCCATCCCTCCCTCCCTCCATATCTCTATCTCCCTCTCTTCCTCCCTCCCTGGGCCCACCTGCAGCATCCAGATGCTGGCGCTCTCCAGGGTGATCTGCTCCACGGTGCGGCTCATGAGGGCGATGAGCATGTTGAAGAGCAGCACGTAGGTGAGGATGATGTAGGAGATGAGCAGCACGTAGAACACCGCCTTGTATTCGTACTGCTCCGTGTACTCCAGGTCGCCCATGCCGATGGTGAACTTGAAGAGCTCCAGCATGGTGTACGAGAAGTCCCGGTAGGTGGGCGCCGTGCAGCCCTCGTCCCCCTTCAGCGGCTCGAAGAACGTCCGCGTCGCCGTGGCGTTGGAGGCGTCTTGGACCTGGATGAGCAGCGACACCACCGCTGGGGGACAAATGTGACCAATTCACACATTTAGGCATAAATATAAGATAAGATAATGTTGGGAGTTGTGGATGTATTGATCGTGTGGGCCGGTACTTTCCACTCTGCTGTTTGACCTACGTGACTAGTCAGCTTCACTCTTATCTGTTCGGAACTGCGCACAACAGATAAGATTGGAATTTTATTGATCCCGAAGGAAATTCTTGTGCCAGGTTGCACAGCAATACAGTAAAACAATAGGGAAATCAACAGAATAATAAAAATAAACAGATTTACAAATGTACAGTAGGTCTAAGTCCTAGGAGAAATATACAAATATAGATAAGATATTCAGTCCGTGAAAACAATTTGGCAATAATTGAAGTGTAATAATAAAAGGGTAATAATAATAATAATGGTTAGAGGAAGTATTGCACATGATATAAAGAACATTAAGAACATTGCACATAATGATGAAAGGTAATGTAGCATGGTAAAATTGCAAGGATAATATTGACAATTAGTGTTGCACATGATGATGAGAGATGAGAGGTAATATTTAGAGGTAACATGATATTAATAATATTAATAATATAGCACTTGATATTGGGCAGTAATATTAATATTGCATATGAGTGACAGTATGCACAGACATACAGGTACACACACACACACACACACCACACACATATATATATATATATATATATATATATATATATTGTGGAATTGGTGCCTAACATTGAACATTAAACAGAGAAAGAATATATAAAAATAGTAATATATATATTATAAAAATATATATATTATAAAAATATATATATTTTTTTACATATAGATATATCCATCCATCCATCCATCCATTATCGTCCGCTTACCCGGGGTCGGGTCGCGGTGGCAGCCGGCTAAGCAGGGCCCCCCAGGCTTCCTTCTCCCCAGCCACACTCTCTAGTTCCTCCTGGGGGATCCCGAGGCGTTCCCAGGCCAGACGAGATATGTAATCCCACATATATATATATATATATATAATAAAAAATTATTTCTACTCTGTTTAATGTTCAATGCGCTCCATACTCAGGTGTAAGTGTCGCCCCCTGCTGGCCGCGGGAGGAACGCGCTCACCTGCTGAGAAGCCCAGGAGGAAGACGAGGTAGACGAAGAGGAAGCGCATGATGTCTCCCAGGATCATCTGCTCAGGAGACAGAGACATGGCTTCCGGTGAGACGACTCGCTGGGACTCCCCCCGCCCCCCCCGCAGGGACCGGTCACACCCACACAGGTCCCAGTCCACACCACAGGGACCTGTCACCCTCCCACAGGTCCCAGTCCACACCACAGGTCCCAGTCCACACCACAGGGAACTGTCAACCCCCCCACCGGTCCCAGTCCACACCACAGGTCCCAGTCCACACCACAGGGACCTGTCACCGTCCCATAGGTCCCAGTCCACACCACAGGTCCCAGTCCACACCAAAGGTCCCAGTCCACACCACAGTTTCCCAGTCCACACCACAGGTCCCAGTCCACACCACAGGGACCTGTCACCCCCCAACAGGTCCCAGTCCACACCACAGCCGGGCCACCAGTATGGCCGCCCCATTACAACGATATTATTTACCCAAATCACATTTCAACACAATATAATAAAATAAAGACAAATCACATTCAATTCATTCTATATATTTAATGCAATCAATCAAATGCAAATCAATTCTCACAAGCAATCATTTCTAAATAAGAGAAAATGTATATATATTTAGTAATTTATTAAAGAAATATATAAAAAGATTATATATAATATTATATTAATATTAATATGTAATATTCTTTATATATATATATATATATATATAATTTTTAATATGATTTATAAACATAGTGCTTATGGTATTTTAATCCCAGCCGAACCGGTTCTGGGTTCAAACCTTAACGAAGTCGTACATTAATGAAGTAGAGGAGTCAAATCCCCAGGGAAGCCTCGGACCCCTGGACGTACCTTCTGGATCATGACGCTGTAGATGCCCATGTGTTTGTTGCCCCTGAAGAAGTAGAGCAGGTTAACCCAGCTCAGCGCCAGGCTCACCACCAGGAAGCCGAGGTACTGCTGCCGGCCGGCCCAGTATAGCCCCGCCGACGTCAGGAGGCACAGGGCCTGCAGGAGGCTGGGGGAAAGGGAGCGCAGAGACCCCTCCTGAACCGACCTCTGCTGTGGCCAGGAGGGGGCGGGGGACGCAGCCTGACACACTCTGACACTCTGAATATGTAGTTTAGTTAAAGTGGTAATCTCTAAGATTCTCCTGTAAATAAACGTCTGTGAAGTCACTGTCACTATCCTGGGGCCCTCGGCGACACACCCGCCGAGCGTGAAGTCGATCGGATGAGCGGCTGTCGAGATAAGACAGACTTACAGACATTAGTTAAGTTGCATTAGTTATTGCTAATGAAAACACATGAAAACGTACAAGAGAAGCTCGAAGTATCCGTCGATCAGAAGTGTGCTCAGCTTCGGACGCTTCCTCCTCATGTCTGCAAGCTGCAGATTTAGAGAGAAGAAGAAAAGTCAATAAAAAACGACGTCAATCACACAATGTCAACAAAAACAAAACACTTGATGGAGTTGCCGAAAGGCTATTGGCATTGACTTGACTGCATTGAAGACTATGTCCACCATGGAGTGTAGTTTAGTGTGCACTATAGTGTAGTTTAGTGTGCACCATGGAGTGTAGTTTAGTGTGCACTATAGAGTAGTTTAGTGTGCACCATGGAGTGTAGTTTAGTGTGCACTATGGAGTGTAGTTTAGTGTGCACTATGGAGTGTAGTTTAGTGTGCACCATGGAGTGTAGTTTAGTGTGCACTATAGTGTAGTTTAGTGTGCACTATGGAGTGTAGTTTAGTGTGCACTATGGAGTGTAGTTTAGTGTGCACTATAGTGTAGTTTAGTGTGCACTATGGAGTGTAGTTTAGTGTGCACTATAGAGTGTAGTTTTGCGTGGTTTACCCCTTTGAATAAGAAGTAGACAGACGACACAACTGCAAACAGCTGACCAGAAAGGTACAGGTAGCTTTCTGTAGAGCCATCGATGGGGAAGGGAGGCTGAGAGAGAGAGAGAGAGAGAGAGAGAGAGAGAGAGAGAGAGAGAGAGAGAGATACACACCAATTACACAAAAGCACATTCCTTGTTTGTAAAAACAAAGGCAATAAAGCTGATTCTGATTCTGGTAAAGTGGATAATTTGCAGCGGGGGTGCACGGGGGGGCTCCCATGTTACCTTGCCGGCCTTCTTCTTGTAGCATATGAAGGTGAAGACGAAGAGGTAGATGAGGTAGACGATGAAGTAGACCGTGAAGATATAGCGGGCGAACCGAGACCACTTGTCGTCCAGCAGTTTGCTCAGAGGCTCGATCTGCAGCATCTTGTGGCGATTCTGAAGGACCGACAAATCAGACGTTCCCCAGTTTATGTACACAAAGTCCCGGACCAAAGACAGCGTGTTCCCAAAGCAAAGTGACCCCTACCTGCACTTTAATGACAACAACCATCTGCCACAGAACTCCACAGTAAATACCGCGGTAACATTGATTTATCATGCTATATAGAAGTCACAGCGTGTGAATATCTAAGCAGGATTCAGCCAGGAAGGTTTGGTGGTTTTGTGCCTTACAGGAATGTCAGTCCCGTAGACAAGGATCTCCAACACCGACTTGGCACCGACTTGGTCTTGGCAGGAGTCGAGGTCGGCCAGGTCGTACAGCGACGAGTGGACCGGACCGTACACCCACTCGGTGAACTTGCGGGACAGGTGTTTGGTGGGGCCATCTTGGAACTCCCGGTGCAGAATGTGTTCAAAAAGCTTCGGAAACACAAGTCGACAGAGTAAACGTGGTCAGTGATCACTCACTACACTGCATATTGTGGTGGTGGTGGTGGTGTCTTGGTGCCTTCGGATGGGGTGGTGCAATTACCGCAAACTGTAAAAGCCTCGTGTTACAACAATAACAACTACTGTATTTGGATTCGGTCATGGAGATTAATTATGAGCGTCCATGTATCTGCAGTCTAGCAGCGTTGCCTAGCAGCGTTGCCTAGCAGCAGTGTTGCCTAGCAGCGGCGTTGCCTAGCAGCGGCGTTGCCTAGCAGCGGCGTTGCCTAGCAGCAGTGTTGCCTAGCAGCAGCGTTGCCTAGCAGCAGCGTTGCCTAGCAGCAGCGTTGCCTAGCAGCAGCATTGTCTAGCAGCGTTGTCTAGCAGCGTTGCCTAGTAGCGTTGCCTAGCAGCGTTGTCTAGCAGCGTTGTCTAGCAGCGTTGCCTAGCAGCGTTGCCTAGTAGCGTTGCCTAGCAGCGTTGTCTAGTAGCGTTGCCTAGCAGCGTTGTCTAGCAGCGTTGTCTAGCAGCGTTGCCTAGCAGCGTTGCCTAGCAGCGTTGCCTAGCAGCGTTGTCTAGCAGCGTTGCCTAGCAGCGTTGCCTAGCAGCGTTGTCTAGCAGCGTTGTCTAGCAGCGTTGCCTAGCAGCGTTGTCTAGCAGCGTTGCTTAGCAGCGTTGCCTAGCAGCGTTGTCTAGCAGCGTTGCCTAGCAGCGTTGCCTAGCAGCGTTTCCTAGCAGCGTTGCCTAGCAGCGTTGCCTAGTAGCGTTGCCTAGCAGCAGCGTTGTCTAGCAGAGGTGTTCCCACGACATACCTCTTGAACGCCAAGCATTTCCTGTCCACAACCTCCCAAGGTGCTGTGATAATTGGCTCCCGCGTGAAGGCGCTCATCACTTACCCGGATCTTGCCCGTCTTGGCCGCGAGCTTGATGGGCGTGAATCCGCACTTGTTCACCGCGTCCTCCAGCCTCAACTTGGGGTGGACCCGCGCGGCGGCGGTGAGGATGTGGTCGTACATGGCCGTGACGAACTCAGTGTTCTCTGGGCTGTTGTCGGCCACCAGCACCAGGGTGTGGAGCACGGTGTTCCCGTGGGAGTCCTCCGCCTGCACGTCCGCCCGCTGGTGTTCGTTCTCCATCAGGTAGTCGACCATGGTCCGCTGGTTGGTGCATGCCGCCAGGGACAGAGGCAGCTCTCCTGTGGTGGAGAGATAGACAGAGAGACACAGAGAGAGAGAGAGACACAGAGAGAGAGAGCCACAAAGAGAGAGAGAGAGGGTCTTGGTGGTGCTAACTGATAGTGGGAATGCAACCATGTTGGCAAAAATCCTCCAGGGTTCTTCAGGGGTATTGAACCCACAACCGACCAAAGGACCGATAATATGCTATGCGGCATTCGTCCCTCTTCTTGATCCTGCCCATACAATGAAGTGAAGTAAAGTACAAAAAACCTGCTAAAATGCATTCAACAGAAAGGAGGAATGGATCCATGGCCTCACTGGCTGAGCAGAAGATGGAAACACATTACATGACCTGACCTGACCTGACAGGACTCTCTTTGTAATGGAGCAGTAATGTCTCAGCAGCACTTTCCACTGCTCACTTTACGGTGCGTCTGTGGCTGCGCTGTCGGTCGGCGTGGGGGTTGAGGTTTGGAGGACGTCTCCAAGAAACCTAGAAGCGGCCTACCAAGTGGACTGTAGGAACTGGTAGGCTGATCTATCCACCACCACACTCCCACTTGTGATGTCAAAAACTGGAGATTTTGAAACAGCTTGGAATGACAAATCACACTCACACCTGGTGGTATAATAGGAGTCCTTTAATGCCGGCATTTGGCAGAATATTTAGTTCAAAGTGATGTGCATTGTTGTCGAAAGAGTAGGACAAGGACACATGTCACTGAGAGTACAGCACGATTTGAATGGAACATGTTTCAAGCATTCATAAATTGCTCGGTTAATAGAACTAGTGTCAAGCGCAATCAGGGAGTGCGAGGTTTCTGCTACTGCCGGTCACTCACTCACCAAAGTAGAAGCTGGGGCCTTTGTGTCGCTGGAAGAATGTTCCGCAGGCTCGGGCGTGGACGTTGGCCCCCTTGCTGACCAGCAGCTTGACGTAGTGCAGGCTCCTCCTCTCGATGGCGATGTGCAGAGACGTGTGGCCTGTTCCCGTTCACAGATCATCATCAACTCACGGCTATTTATTGCGACATGGATTCTATACTCGCATGTGTATAGAACTGCTTGTCGTGAGTGTCTGTGAGACTTGTCTGGACCCATGAGGTCCCCCTCCTCACCTTTGTAGTAGGCGTTGGTGTATTCTGCGTTCACGAACTTTATGACGTCTTCCATCCGCTCGGAGATCTCCAGGAGATACTCCACCGTGTTGTTCCGGCCATCCTGCAGGTTCAGCAGCGCCTTCATCAGCGCGTTCTTACCACCGGATGCATCTGGGGAACACAAAACCCCACAGAATGTTAGTTACCCTATCGTCACCATTATCACAGGACCAGGTCCAACACACGAGCGTTGGTTGGTGTGGTGAACGCAGCAGCTCAGCCTCACATTCTGCGTTGCTGAGCTTCTTCAGGTTCTGGTACAGGTACTGGTGTAGCCCTTCCAGCAGCATCACGTCGCGGCTCGCCACGGCCTCAAACAGCCGCTGCCGGTCGAACCTCTTCATGTTCCTCTCCTCCAGGCACGGCTCTGGGATTCCCATCAGCTCACTGGAGAAACACACCCGTCAGGGTCTGTGCAGAGACACTCGGAATGGCAGGCAGCCTCGTGTCAAACAACATATCTTCATAAGCTTGAATATGCTGTATATAACTAACATTGTTCTCCATTCAACTTCTCCCGGAGTCCTGGTGGTCGGAGGAGCCCAGCGAAGCCACTTAGCTAGCGTGTGGCAGGAGCTACCGCCATGTTGATATTTAGCATATTTTGTATCTTGTGTCCATCAAATCCACCAGCGTATCAAAAACACATTTCTTGTATGGTTAAGCATGGCAATAAATTGCATTTGATTCTGACTAATAGAAACTCCTAATTGCCTCTGCTAATATCAATAATAGTAGGCTAATACAAGAGGAAGGAAAGGAATAGATTGAGCTGCAAAGTATTTCAGAGTGTCTCAGAGTGTCTCAGAGTGTCTCAGAGGGTCTCAGAGAGTCTCAGAGGGTCTCAGAGAGTCTCAGAGTGTCTCAGAGTGTCTCAGAGTATCTTGGCGTGTCTCAGAGAGTCTCGGCGTGTCTCAGAGCGTCTCAGTGTGTCTCAGAGTATATCGGCGTGTCTCAGAGTGTATTGGCGTGTCTCAGAGTATCTAGGCGTGTCTTACTGGATGGCGCCGAGGTTGACCATGACCTTGGGCGTGGCCGGGTCCATCTCCTCGTGGTAGTTGGTGTCCATGGGGGCGGCGGGCCCCTCCACGCCCAGGCCCCGCCGCGTGGCACTCCTCTTGTCCCGCTCTCGCTCCTCGTCCGTCCGGTCGTCTATCTCCAGGCAGAAGTCAGTGGACGTCCCCGCGGGGCTCTGTGATGCGGCCATGTCTCTCTGCGGGTGTCTACTGTCTGACAGACAAGGACAACACAAAACCTACGTGACGAAGCGGAGGGATGACTCGCGCTTAGTTCCTCATTTTCTTAAAATATCCCGGGGAGCCTCATGTGACATATGAAAGGGTTGTGTTGTGTTGTGCTTATTTATTTGTATGTGAAATGGCAAACAAAGAGGCTCATTTAGCAGAAGTGACCCTTGGCAGCAGAAAGCTTCACGCTGGATACGAGTTACTTGTTTACTTGTTGTACTGTCATGTTAATGGAGATAACATGTTGTCATTAACATGCTCATAGCAACCCTGAGGTTGAGAATAAAATGGAATGTCTGGGTGCTGCCCCCCCCCCCCCCACCCCGGGCGGCGCCTGATGAGGAGGAGGAGGAAGTGAGAATTGAAAGACGTCTCGCTGGTCACATGAACCGCCACCGACGCAACGTGTGATATGTTAACATCCAGGGCCGTGCAGGGCTATCATTTAACCCGCCTGTTCCCTTTTCCCCCCCACATCCGCAGCCCCACACCAAGTGGAGTCAGGCCACTACCAACACTTCAACACGTGAGCATAATCAACACTCACACCGATGTGTTTGACCGTGTACTTTATACACAATAGTACACAATAACAATCGAAAGACTAAGGAATAGAGATAATTAGATGCATCGTGAAAACCCGATTGCACGATGCAAAACACACATGGTTATTATTCGTCAGGTACCGGTAATAACAGTAATCATGAGTCGGTTGGTGCTAGTTACTAATATGCTCGTAAGGACACATGAGTTGCTCATAGCCAGTCGAATGTGTGTTGTGTGAGATAATTTTGTATTGTGTAGTTTAACTGTTGGTCTGGAAGTCGTTTCTTATCCAGATGTGCACAACAGACGCAATCCACCAGAGAGAGACAACCTTATCTGTAGAGACACATTGTCCATGTGAACTCTCTCTGGCGAAAACCAAGATTCGTAAAGGAAACACCAGACGTTATGACACCACCGCTAATGATATGAAGGAATATAACCCTAACCCTCACCCTCACCCGCACCCGCACACACACACACACACACACACACACACACACACACACAGCTGCGAACTACAATAGAAACAGTTCTACTCACCAGCTGCTTTCCCCCAGCCAAGCCCCTAGAAGCTGCCACTCCTTACATCTCTCTGTGGATGTCGTTTCTAGAACAAAAAGCACCATCAACACCAACACTACCATCAACACCAACACCACCCACACCACCACCACCACCACCACCCAGAAGGATGAGACTCCACCTTCCACAGCGGTGTGGTTCATCCAGGGTGGGGGGGAGGGGGGGGGGGGCGAGGGCGTGGTGGGACTGACGTCATTACATCATGGCGATTGGATTATGAGGAAGAGGAGGAGGAGGAGGAGGTTGTGGAGGAGGATGTATAGTGTGTTTGTCCCCAGAGGGCATCAGACTCCATTAGGAGTAAGCTGTAATGGATGCCTTCACTGTGATGTATTGATTCACGTACAGAATACAGAACGCAAAGATTTCTTCATGGATTGGCCTGAGGAGCCGACATCACACATTAACTGTGTTATGTTATACATGTAGTGTAACGTGGAAGTACATTACACTGCACATTAATACTCGTATTATCGTATTTAAATTCAAGCCAAACACTTTATTTGTACCTCATGGGGCAACATGCAAAAGAAATAATACACATAAGCTTATATATATATACGTACCCTGTTGAATATTGTTGCCGGTTTAAACGTTCCTGTCACATTCACTTTTTTAGTTTCCTCTTTTGAAAGTACGTTTCCCCAGCTTGCTGTTAGAGGAGAGATGTACTCTGGAGGGAGATTTGTTTGTGGTCTTTATAATCATCAAGACATTGGGGCAGATCTGCTGACTTCCTGTGCAAAGATAACGGTCTGCTGCACTCCTGCTGTGATAACAACCCTGACGTTGGTTTGTTCAAGCCTTAGAATACTTTTCTGTGCAAGAATATAGATACTACTCTTATTATTACAATAATATTCATGATCATTAAGTATGATGACTAATTTTGCTTTATCCAGCAGTTAAAAGAGCCAGTCATTTGACATTGTGGGGATAAAATGTAAACAGAGGAAAGAGGAAAACTCATTTATTATATTAGAAAGTGTACAGATTGATTTAAAGACAATACTGATGCAGTAGGCGTAGGCGTACAATCATGATGTAAACATTAAACTGAATTATTGCACATTTTCAGATTTGTCACATTATACTCAGATATGTAATAATCTACATGGATGGATTAAACTTTTGCACTTTTCAAATCAAGTAAAAGAAAAGCAAGGGTTAAAAGAAATACTATAATAGTTTTATTTAAGTATAATAGTATCCTTAATTACACCGAGAGCGGCAGTGGTTTACATCGCTGAATCTTGAGTTGGAGATCTCCTGCTGTCCTTCACAGACAAACCGTCACGTTCCTCTTGGCTTAACGTGGTTAGCGACACCAGAGAGACGAGAGGTTAGCCTCGCTGCGGGAGTCCACGAGGCTCGGCTTCTAACTCAGAACGCCCCGGAGTCAGAAGCAGAGTCAAGGATCGTTAGTCTGCGAGACACGGGACCCGATGGGAAAACTCAGCAATTTGCAGCCCATCATTCACCGCGGCACGCCACCCTGCTCCACTCACGCTGCGGAAGCCTGGCTCCAGGCCCATGCCCGCACCATCCCTTTAACCAAGCGACGATGAACCCGCTCCCAACAACAAGCAGACAACAGCACACACACGTTCATCCCAGAGATACGCTCACAACAGTCACACACACACACACACACATCATCTCCTAACAGGCCGCGGGCTGGAGCACCTACTTGAGCGAGAGTCGATCGCAGGCGACCATGGCCGCGCCCACGGCAGAGTCGGCGGCGTGGCCGTACTCCAGGGTGAGCGGGTGCAGGGCCCGCTCCGCCTCCGCCTGCAGCACCGGGTTGCGGGCGAGCGCACTGCCGCTGCCCCTCACCCGTCGCACGCCCGCCTCCCGCAGGAGCGCCGTGGGCATCATGGCACTCAGGTTGTCCAGGACGCCGCGGCACAGCGCCCGGGTCACGTGACCCAGGGAGAGGTTACCGGCGGAGAGGTTGGCGGCGGCGGCGCCCCGGAGCGGTGGATGGTGGTGCCGCTCGCCCAGCAGGGTGGGGGTCACCGTCAGGTCGCTGTGCGGCTGGCACAGGGCGCAGCCAATCAGCTTGTCGTACAGCCATGAGTCGTCATCCCCGCCGCCGACCTCGGCGCCTGCAGAGGAACAAGGATGGAGGGTAACCGTGAGGAGGCATTTTGGAAAGGGGAACAAATATCTTATCTTGCTTATATATTTTTATATTTTGATTGTACATTTGTAAATCTGTTATTTTTGATTATTCTGTTGATTTCCATATTGTTGTATTGTACTGTATTGCTATGCAACCTGGCACAAGAATTTCCTTCGGGATTAATAAAGTTCTGTCTTATCTTATCTTATCTTAAATTAAATCCAATCCCCAAATAAACACAAACACACACCGAGGTCTTTCATCCAGGAGCTGAGCATCTCCACAAAGGTGGTCAGGGCGTTGCCCCCGTTCAGCGACGCTGCCACCGCCAGGTAGGACTCATCGAAGTACGGGAAATAGGAGATGGGAGAGCCGGTCACGGGGGCGTCCGGAGGCCGGAAGCCCCCCGGCATGGTGTAGGCCAGCTGGGCCGAGGTGCTGATGTTGAGCACTGGGGAGGAGAGGAGGTCACGTGATCTGGTTAGCGCCACACCTCTGGACACATCTGGCGGTTACCTCAGAACGCAAAAAGGGTTCAAAGGCCTTTTTGAGAGACAGATACTGTACTAGAGTATAGGAGGGCTGTCCATCAACCTACCGAGATCTGGCACCGGCCTCCAAGCCCCGCCCCCCCCTCCCTCATACCCCACTAGTCTACCCTATTGCTGAGGAGGAGGAGGAGGAGGAAGGGGGCGGGGCACGGGAGCGCTTTTCGGATACAGCGGATTCGGAGAGGGGACTTCTCCGAACTGCAAACAAACCTTTACGAAACTTTACCTGCGTCCGTCGGCGCGGCCATGCAGGCATACGCGGAGCACTGGCAGTCCCCCAGCGCCGCGCCCACCGGCGTGTGGGCGGGGACGCCGTGCCACACGGCCGCGGTGAGCCCCGCCCCGCCCCCGCCACCACCAAACGCCCGGGGAGCAGCCCCACCGGGAAGCCCACCTCCGCAAGGCTACAGCGTGCAGTGGACACACAGACGGGCGAGTTAGTCGGCTGCACACAACACTCACACAACCACGGGGGGGGGGGGGGGGGGAGGGGGGGAGAGAGAGACAGAGAGACAGAGACAGAGCGAGAAAGAGACAGAGGGACAGAGACGGAGGCAGAGACAGAGAGCGGCAGACAGAGAGAGACAGACAGAGAGAGAGACAGACAGAGAGAGAGAGACAGAGACAGAGAGACAGAGAGAGAAAGACAGAGACAGGGAGAGAGAGAGAGAGAGACAGACACAGAGACAGAGCGAGAGAGAGACAGAGTGACAGAGACAGACAGAGAGACACAGAGACAGAGACAGACAGAGAGTGTGTGTGAATCAGTTGCGGTTAGAAAAAAAGGGTGCACTTGTCGAAACAAAAATGATAACAATTACATTAGTCAAACGGAAAAAAACCCTGCGGCGTGCAACACGGGGACACAGGAAGGTGTGAGTACAATACAATAAAACAAACTACAATAGAAACACTGAAAACACATCAAGCGTACATCCGAGTGTTCCAGCGGCCGGAGGTGGTGTTGAAGAAGCCCCAACTGGCCGCGTTGTGAGGGGTCATCACGCAGCCGTCCAGACCACACAGCATGGACACCACGTAGTCCTGGATGGTCCCCGCCACGCCCCAGTCCCCCAGGAACTCCGGCCTGCGGTCAAACACACGACGCGTGGAGGACAGGAGGACTGTAGGCTGTAGAAGATGCATCGTAGTACTTTTGTAGCATTGTTCAGCATCTTGTAGGTTCTTAGATGTTGGTGCTGCACTCAGAATGGCACGTCTGCTCTTATCCCAGCTATTATGATATGTTATTATACTGTATATATATCATATATGTTCTTATCCCAGCTATTATGATATGTTATACTGTATATATATATATCATATTATATGTTCTTAGATGTTGGTAATGCACTCAGAATGCCAGTTATGCTCTTATCCCAGCTATTATGAAGGCTACTTAGCAATTATGAAACTCGTTCTGTTAACCTCGCAATTATGAATGCTTGAAACCTGCTCTATTCTTATCTTTATGTACCACAGTGATATATTGCTGTCTCCTTCAACAAATGTACTCTTTTTAAGTCGATTTGCATAAAAGCGTCTGACAAATGCCCAAATGCCCTGACAAATGCCCTAAAAAAGCCATGAGTCCCCAAACCGGACACTCTCCTCACCTCGGCTGCGCCTTGAGATTCTGTCCATGAAGATCACGAACAGAACCGGTGACAAGGGACAACCTTGGCGGAGTCCAACACCCACTGAGAACATGCTTGACTTTGTGCCGAGAATACGGACGCAGCTCGCACTTTGTTCGTATAGGGACCGAATGGCACGTACCAACGGCCCCGGTACCCCATACTCCCATAGTACCCCCACATGATTCCCCGGGGGACACGGTCATAGGCCTTCTCCAAGTCCACAAAGCACATGTAGACTGGATGGGCAAACTCCCATGCGCCCCCCAACAACCCTGCAAGGGTAAAGAGCTGGTCCACTGTTCCACGGCCAGGACGGAATCCGCATTGTTCCTCCTGGAGCTGAGGTTCGACAATCGGCCGGAGCCTCCTCTCCAGCACCCTGGAATAAACTTTCCCGGGGAGGCTGAGCAGTATGATACCCCGATAGTTGGAGCACACCCTCCGGTCCCCTTTTTTGAAAATGGGGACCACCACCCCAGTCTGCCATTCCACAGGTACTGTCCCCGACCTCCACGCTACATTGACTAGGCGTGTCAGCCACGACAGCCCGACAATGTCCAGAGCCTTCAACATCTCAGGGCGAATCTCATCCACACCAGGCGACTTGCCACTGAAGAGCTTTTTGACTACTTCAGTGACCTCTACCAAGGATATGGGTGAGACTTCCCCCGAGTCTTCAGACTCTGCCTCTTCCACAGAGGACGTACTGGTCGGGTATGCACTGGGGCGGTTTGTAGCCGAGTGTGAAGCGGTCGGGATGAGAGTCAGCACCTCCAAGTCTGAGGCCATGGTTCTCTGCCGGAAAACGGTGGAGTGTTCCCTCCGGGTTGGGAGTGAGTTGCTGCCTCAAGCGAAGGAGTTCAAGTATCTCGGGGTCTTGTTCACGAGTGAGGACAAAATGGAGCGGGAGATGGACAGACGGATTGGTGCAGCGTCTGCAGTGATGCGGGCGCTGTACCGGTCCGTTGAGGTGAAGAGGGAGCTGAGCCGGAAGGCGAAGCTTTCGATTTACTGGTCCATCTACGTTCCAACCCTCACCTATGGTCACGAGCTTTGGGTCGTGACCGAAAGAATGAGATCGCGGATACGAGCGGCCGAAATGAGTTTCCTCCGCAGGGTGGCTGGGCTCAGCCTTAGAGATAGGGTGAGGAGCTCAGACATCTGGAGGGAGCTCGGAGTAGAGCCGCTGCTCCTCCACGTCGAAAGGAGTCAGCTGAGGTGGTTCGGGCATCTGATTAGGATGCCCCCCGGGCGCCTCCCTTTGGAGGTTTTCCGGGCACGTCCAACTGGGAGGAGACCCCGGGGCAGACCCAGAACTCGCTGGAGGGATTACATATCTCGTCTGGCCTGGGAACGCCTCGGGACCCCTCAGGAGGAACTAGAGAGTGTGGCTGGGGAGAAGGAAGCCTGGGGGGCCCTGCTTAGCCGGCTGCCACCGCGACCCGACCCCGGATAAGCGGACGAAAATGGGTGGATGGATGGATGAATTAGCCCACCACTCATGCATATATACTCAGAGATCCACAGTTTACGTTGGTTTCTTTTCCAGCGTTCAGACTGGAGACAGGAGGACGAGGAGGAGGAGGAGGAGGAGGTCACGGCCAGCCGACCCGTGTGTGAGGAGGCTGACCTGTTCCTGGAGTACCAGAAGATGGTGGCGCAGCCAAACCCGGAGGCCAGTGCCAGGTGGGAGTCTGGCGGTGGGAGGGAGGACAGGAAGTCAGCGCTGCAGCGACCGTCTTGCCAGGTGATCAGCTGACTGGTATCCTTGGCAACGAAGTAGTCTCCGTGCTGCCAATCACAGCCTGCCAATCACAGAGGAGAGCAGCACATAGGGAACTGATGACATGTCTATACTATATTTTTTTTATATTTTCATTATTATTATTATTAATGTTCAGTGTTATGCACCAATTTCACAAAAGCACATTTCTTGTTTGTAAAAACTAAGGCAATAAAGCTGAAGAATTCAGATTCTTCCCGTTCACTCACAATAAAATAAAAATATGTAAAAGTAATGCATTCACTTTATTAACTTATTTACCTACATTACAACCAATCATATTCAAAATCAAAAGTAGACAAATAGGCCTATAATTGATCAAATATAAGATAACACGCCTGGATTACAGCAGTTAGATAATACAATTGATTACCAAGAGTTGATAGTTAAGGACCATCCTTTAAGTAAATAATATCTAATTATGCCGAGTGTGTGTGTGTGTGTGTTAAATGACGCCCCAACTGCATGAGAAAATTAAAACAAAGAATAATACAGACTTGAAGTGGAGTCTCATCCCCACCAGTGTTTGTCTTCCAGAAGACGACGCCGTGCATCTGTCCAGAGACGCTGACCCTGCTGACCCTCTGCAGCTTGTCTCTGGGCAGCGAGCCGACACACCGGTTCAGGGTGGAGATGATGCTGCTGGTCTGCTGCTCATGGCTCTGCGTGGGAGACGCATGTGTTATAATAGACACGTGTTATAGTAGACACATGTGTTACAGTAGACACATGTGTTACAGTAGACACATGTATTATATTATAGTAGACACACGTGTTATATTAGACACATGTATTATATTATAGTACACACATGTGTTATAGTAGACACATGTGTTATAGTAGACACATGTGTTATATTAGACACATGTATTATATTATAGTAGACACATGTATTATATTATAGTAGACACATGTATTATAGTAGACACATGTGTTGTATTAGACACATGTATTATATTATAGTAGACATGTGTTATAGTAGACACATGTATTATAGTAGACACGTGTTATAGTAGACACATGTATTATAGTAGACACGTGTTATAGTAGACATGTGTTATAATAAGGTAGACACATGTGTTACATTATAGTAGACACATGTATTATAATATAGACACATGTGTCTACTTTAATACATGTGTCTACTATAATATAATACATGTGTCTAATATAACACATGTGTCTACTATAATATAATACATGTGTCTACTATAATACATGTGTCTACTTTAATACATGTGTCTACTATAACACATGTGTCTACTATATTATAACACATGTGTCTACTATAATATAATACATGTGTCTACTATAATATAACACATGTGTCTACTATAATATAACACATGTGTCTAATATAACACATGTGTCTACTTTAATACATGTGTCTACTATAATATAATACATATGTCTAATATAACACATGTGTCTACTTTAATACATGTGTCTACTATAATATAATACATGTGTCTAATATAACACATGTGTCTACTATAATATAATACATGTGTCTACTATAATACATGTGTCTACTTTAATACATGTGTCTACTATAACACATGTGTCTACTATATTATAACACATGTGTCTACTATAATATAATACATGTGTCTACTATAATATAACACATGTGTCTACTATAATACATGTGTCTACTATAATACATGTGTCTACTATATTATAACACATGTGTCTACTATAATATAATACATGTGTCTAATATAACACATGTGTCTACTATAATATAATACATGTGTCTACTATAATATAATACATGTGTCTAATATAACACATGTGTCTACTATAATACATGTGTCTACTATAATATAATACATGTGTCTAATATAACACATGTGTCTACTATAATATAATACATGTGTCTACTATAACACATGTGTCTACCATAATATAATACATGTGTCTAATATAACACATGTGTCTACTATAATATAATACATGTGTCTACTATAATATAACACATGTGTCTACCTTATTATAACACATGTCTACTATAACACGTGTCTACTATAATACATGTGTCTACTATAACACGTGTCTACTATAATACATGTGTCTACTATAACACATGTGTCTACTATAATATAATACATGTGTCTAATATAACACATGTGTCTACTATAATATAATACATGTGTCTACTATAATATAATACATGTGTCTAATATAACACATGTGTCTACTATAATATAATACATGTGTCTAATATAATACATGTGTCTACTTTAATACATGTGTCTACTATAACACATGTGTCTACTATATTATAACACATGTGTCTACTATAATATAATACATGTGTCTACTATAATATAATACATGTGTCTAATATAACACATGTGTCTACTATAATACATGTGTCTACTATAATATAATACATGTGTCTAATATAACACATGTGTCTACTATAACACATGTGTCTACTATAACACATGTGTGTACTATAATATAATACATGTGTCTAATATAACACATGTGTCTACTATAATATAATACATGTGTCTACTGTAACACATGTGTCTACTATAACACGTGTCTATTATAACACATGCGTCTCCCACGCAGAGCCATGAGCAGCAGACCAGCAGCATCATCTCCACCCTGAACCGGTGTGTCGGCTCGCTGCCCAGAGACAAGCTGCAGAGGGTCAGCAGGGTCAGCGTCTCTGGACAGATGCACGGCGTCGTCTTCTGGAAGACAAACACTGGTGGGGATGAGACTCCACTTCAAGTCTGTATTATTCTTTGTTTTAATTTTCTCATGCAGTTGGGGCGTCATTTAACACACACACACACACACTCGGCATAATTAGATATTATTTACTTAAAGGATGGTCCTTAACTATCAACTCTTGGTAATCAATTGTATTATCTAACTGCTGTAATCCAGGCGTGTTATCTTATATTTGATCAATTATAGGCCTATTTGTCTACTTTTGATTTTGAATATGATTGGTTGTAATGTAGGTAAATAAGTTAATAAAGTGAATGCATTACTTTTACACACACACACACACACACACACACACACAGAACACACACACACACACACACACACAGAACACACACACACACACACACACACACACACACACACACACACACACACACACACACACACACACACACACACACACACACACACACACACACACACACACAGACACACACACACACACACAGACACACACACAGAGACACACACACACACACACACACACACACACACACACACACACACACACACACACACACACACACACACACACACACACACACACACACACACACACACACACACACACACACACACACAGACACACACACACACACACACACACACACAGACACACACACACACAGAGACACACACACCACCAGAGACACACACACCACCAGAGACACACACACCACCAGAGACACACACACCACCAGAGACACACACACCACCAGAGACACACACACCACCAGAGACACACACACCACCAGAGACACACACACCACCAGAGACACACACACCACCAGAGACACACACACCACCAGAGACACACACACCACCAGAGACACACACACCACCAGAGACACTCACACCACCAGAGACACACACACCACCAGAGACACACACACCACCAGAGACACACACACCACCAGAGAGACACACACACCACCAGAGACACACACACCACCAGAGACACTCACACCACCAGAGACACTCACACCACCAGAGACACACACCACCAGAGACACACACACACCACCAGAGACACACACACCACCAGAGACACACACACACACCACCAGAGACACACACACCACCAGAGACACACACACACCACCCAGAGACACACACACACACACCAGAACACACACACACACCAGACACACACACACCACCAGAACACACACACACACCACCAGAACACACACACACACCACCAGAACACACACACACCACCAGAACACACACACACCAGAGAACACACACACACCACCAGAGACACACACACCACCAGAGACACACACACACCACCAGAGACACACACACACCACCAGAGACACACACACCACCAGAGACACACACACACACCACCAGAGACACACACACACACCACCAGAGAGACACACACACACCACCAGAGACACACACACACCACCAGAGACACACACACCACCAGAGACACACACACCACCAGAGACACACACACCACCAGAGAGACACACACACCACCAGAGACACTCACACCACCAGAGACACACACACCACCAGAGAGACACACACACACCACCAGAGAGACACACACACCACCAGAGAGACACTCACACCACCAGAGACACACACACCACCAGAGACACACACACACACCAGAGACACACACACACACACACCAGAGACACACACACACACCAGACACACACACACACACAGACACACACACCACCAGAGACACACACACACAGAGACACACACACCACCAGAGACACACACACACCAGAGACACACACACACACACCACCAGAGACACACACCACCAGAGACACACACACCACCAGAGACACACACCACCACCAGAGACACACACACCACCAGAGACACACACACACCACCAGAGACAACATCCTCTCTTTAAAATGGTTCAGAAAATGACCAAAACGCTTTGCATAACTCTGACGTGTGACACACGCACACCCACACACACACACACACATGCGCACGCACGCACGCTCAGATTTATGCAAAGCATTTTATGCAAAGTAATTGTGCACGTTGTTGTGTAAAAGTTGTGTAGCTCGTAGCAACCGTCTTGTTTCTCCGTGGTTGTGACCCCCCCCCCAGAGCTCCAGGGTCCCGGACGGACTCTGCTCCCGGGACGGTGACTGTGTGCCGGGGGAGGCTGTGGTCGCCGGCAACGGTGAGAACCAGGAAGCCCCTGTCCGCCCTTGTTGTGTGTGGGGCCCATTTAACTCACACGGGAGTGTACACAATAGGGTTATGTTCTGTATTATATAGTCTATTTATTTAATGAATTACCAGAAAACATGCCATATATCGGATAGAAGACAAGTTCCAACGTCTCAGTGTCTCTCCGTCAGACCAGCATCAGGGCGGCAGTAGCTCAGGAGGTTAAGAGCGGTTGTCTGGCAACAGGAAGGTTGCTGGTTCGATCCCCGGGCTCCTCCCCCTCCTAGCTAAGTGTGGAGGTGTCCCTGAGCAAGACACCACCTAACCCTACCTGCTCCTCCTAGCTAAGTGTGGAGGTGTCCCTGAGCAAGACACCACCTAACCCTACCTGCTCCTGACGTGTTGGTTGTTACCTTGCATGGTTGACATGGTTGAGCGGCTATAGAAATGCAATCCATTTACCGTTGACCATCATATTGGACTTATGATCTTTACATTCCACATCAAGGCATCAAGACGGGTGTGTGTGTGAACAGCACGGGGACCTGTGAGATCCAGGGCTGGTGCCCGGTCGCCGACCCCAGACCCCCTGATGTGTGCCCCCCCCCCCCCCCCGCTGTCAATCACGCCCGCCGCTGTGTTCCCCTCGCTATCATATCCCCCGAGAAATCTCACAGCTTCTATTTATTGTACAATCCTTATAACCGGTCGCACACCGGCGCTCATGACCCTGCTGCCCTCCTCCTCCTCCTGCAGGGAACCCCTGCTGAGCGGGGCGGAGAACTTCACCGTCTACATCAAGAACTTCGTCAGGTTTCCCAAATTTGAATTCTCCAAGTAAGTGGGCCCTGAGTGGTCTGGCTGCGAGTGAGTGCCCCTCTCTGCTGTTGACCCCCTTCAAAGTAAGAGCGTCTACAGTGTAGTGAACAACCAAAGGGTCCTGGTGGCTGTTTTGAATAGCTGTGTGGGGGGGGATTGGGCTATATATATATATATATACTGCCAGCGGGCCCCTGTGCAGTAGATGGCTGGGGGGGCTGCGGGGGGTCACCCGAGACGTCCTTGACGAGCCAGGCCTTGGCTTGGCCCCCGGAGGACAGGTGTCGGGTGGCTGCGGCGGGCCGGACGACTGCAGCTAGCTATGACCGGCGGGCTAATTCTGCTACGACGACACCAGCGATGCCTGTCCGTCCCGGGGGGGGGGGGTTGGGGGCCGGGGAGTCATATCGACATGTGGGCCGGGGATTTCTCATGGTGACAGTTGTAAGATAAGATGGAACGTTAATCATCCCGAAGGAAATTGTTGCTCAAAATACCAACAACATAAACATAGCAGTAGAATAATAAACAATAGAGTAATAAACAATAGAATGCTAAAATAAAATAATAGATTTACACATTTACAGTGAATAAGACACATTTGCAGTGAATAAGCCTAAGGAAAAATATAGGTAAGATATTCGGGAAACAAAACAAGTTGGCAATGGTATTGAGAAGTAATATTGAGAAGTAGTGTTGAACATGAGGAATATTGCACATGATGATGATGGGTAATATTGTTAGGTAATATTGCAAGTAGTGACTACTACTACTACTGGGATCCTTTTGGAAGTGATCATTTATCATCGTTGATATAAAAGATATCGGGCTAAGTGGCGCATAGCACAGTCTTGTAGCAACTCATCCCATGCATATAGCCAAATATGTATTTTTAAAATCATTTTCACTTTCATCGTTTTAATCCCATACAGTCTAGTCCAGTCTTCGAGTGTGTTTTACGTTTTGTGTCTTCAACTACTTCTTAATGTGAATGTCACATTGCTGTACTGCTGTACTAGGTCCAACGTCCTGGACACCGCCAACGACAGCTACCTGAAAAGCTGTTCCTACGACAAAGACCACAATCCGTACTGTCCCATCTTCCGTCTGGGTGACCTGGTCGGTTGGACTGGCCACGACTTCCAGGAGATGGCCGTTAAAGTAGGCAGTACTCCTCGCTTCCGTAACAACTAGTGTTCTAGAAGGATCCATTCTACATGTTTACTCTCTCTGAGCTCTGTCTGTTTCTGAGGATTGCTTGTACATATTATGTTACATATTAACTAGTTGACTAAGATCTTTTGACTCTCGGATTAATAGCCCAGAGCAAACGGTCAAGTTCGGACACACATCAAATAATGGTTTTGAATGTTAAATACAGAATAGATTGGACTATTTGAAGTGGGTTAAAAACACAGCAATGCTACATACATGCGCTGTGTGTTTAAACTCTGTTAAAACAATATGATTCTAGTTCCTCAGCGAGGCCGCCTAGTAAATGATTTGAATGTGTGAAATGCCCTTCCAGCGCCTATGAGATTATATGGGGATCTTTGAGCGTGTGAGAGAGATGAAGGCTTTATTGGAGGGTAACCTGAGTGGGATCAGTCATGGACGTGTCAGTCCCTTGTACAGTTAAAGTTAGTTCTTCACTTCTGACCGCAAGCCTTGTCCCTTACTCTCTGTTCCTGTTCCTCTGTCACGGGTTCCAAAAAGAAAGCTCAACTAAGCACATGAAACACATCGTCATTTCAAGAACCTTTGTCCCTCGTAAAAAAAATAAATAAAAGATATTTGGTCTCAACGGGACAAACCTCGTTCAATAAAGAATATGGCTTGAATCGTATTTAAAATGAATAGAAATGGTTCTAATGGTTTCTTGTCTTAGGGTGGTTCTGTTGGTGTTCTTATTGAGTGGGTCTGTGATCTGGATAGGGACTCCTCCCTCTGTAACCCAGAGTACACGTTCACTCGCTTGGACATCAACATGAACAACTCCGTCACGTCTGGATACAACTTCAGGTGGGCTACAGCATTTCACATGTCAAAAGAAAGACCAGAGAGTCAATGTATTGTCATGCTCTCACTTCTTTTTAAATACACTTTGATTTCAAATTTGGGATTTCAAGCTTTTAAATGATTAGCGTATTAAGATAGTCTAGTTGTTAAGGGGACTGCAAGACAAAAGGTCCTAGGTTTGAACTCCAAAGTCCAGTCTACCTGTAGGCTGTCTACATTTATTATCAAAGGAAATTTAATTAATAACGGTACCACCCTGAAATATACTGTATGTATGTGTGTATATATAGATATATACAGTAGGGATGCACCGATACCACCAAGTACAAGTACTTACATTTGGGTACCTGCCGATACCGAATACCGATATGAGTACTTTTATATTACAAACCGATATGAGGTTTGTAATATACAAGGCATGCGCCACATATAGGTGAGGTGGTGTATTACACTAGGGATAGGATTATTAGGTAGTCAGTCGGATACTCGGTACGATGCGCAGTTGCTATTAAACATCCATAAACACCAACTCGGTTGCATCTCTTTATTTCAATATTCCTTGGCTAAGAATATTACAAGGTTCTTAGTAGTTTAACGAGTACGAGTACATGAGCACAGTATCGGACCGGATACTGGATACTGGTATCGGCATCGGTGCATCCCTAATATACAGTATATAAAACTCTTCTTGCTGTCTTATCTTTTTAACTACTGTGTGTACTGTCACCTGCCAGGTCACAAGAATGTCACTGTGCAGAATGGCCCTGAGTTATGAGGAATGTGACAATAAAACACTTTGACTTTATAGGCAGTCTGTCAGCTGATGCCTACTACCTGTTTGCATCTTTGAGCAAAATGCCCAAACCACTACCTGAAGAAACTAAAGCAATTCACAGTTGAAGTGTCTTTGGATAGTACATATTATTTATTGTTCATGTACCTTCTATTGATGAGCCTTCCTGTCATGTCTGCTCACCAGGTATGCCAGGTATTACAAAGATCCCACTGGGGAAGATTTCCGGACTTTGTATAAAGTTTATGGAATTCGCTTTGATATTATGATCAACGGCCAGGTATGTAATATATTTCTATTATTAGTCGTGGTGTTATTGTTTTACAAACAATGTCATGTTAAATATTCATTTAGCTTTTTTTCATTTCCAGGCTGGGAAATTTAACATTATTCCAACAATAATTGCCATTGGCTCTGGTTTTGCCTTGTTGGGTGCAGTGAGTACATTATAGTCATTATTTTGTAGCCACATGAGGGCAGTGTTGGGTCAGAAGCTGTAGTTCCGCGAGGCCCCTGACACGGTCTGAACCGTCTGTCTCTTAGGGGGCGTTCGCCTGTGACATGATACTGCTCTACATGATGAACACCAGCTCCTTCTACCGAGAGAGGAAATTTGAAATCATCAACTTCAAGTAAGAAATGTGATTCATTCATCAGCATCATTCAGCATTATATTTCATTCACGCCGTCGTCTGACCGTAATCCCCGTCTCACCTCCACAGGAAGGAGAAAGGTAAACACAAGGACGGGAAGGTGGGACATCGGGACAGGAAGCCCAGGAGACCGGTGGACTCGGCCGGGGAGCTGGACAAGGACACGGAGGACGTGGAGAACAAGGTTCTGGACGAGAAGCAGGGACCCACCATTCCACGGAATGTCGGCCAGCGGTACGGTGCGGTCCAGTCGTCCTCTACAAGTGAACCGAGGCGCATCACCTTCGCTCCCAAATATTGACATCACAATGATTGTTCAGGTCCTCGTCTGCTCACATGACACCGATGTTATAGTGGGGCTGTGGTCTGATTAGCATACTGGGGTTATACCTGGAGATTCAGTCACACATTATGGAGTTTAAGTATTTCTCAATTTAGTCTATTAAGTTATTAAATGATGTGAATGTCATTTATGATCAGATTATTTAAAAGCCAAAGCCACTGTGATAATCCATTCAACCCCATTATATTTTGAAGGTCGGCCTATGTTAGGCTGAACGTCATTAACAGGTGCCCGTAGTGTTGGAGGACACTGTTCTCCGTAAATCGCTTGTGAACTACCGCTCTTTTAGTGCTGTACGGAATTAATTTTAAGGGTCCAAAGAAATATCTGTAAAAGCCAGAGGCAAGGCAGCGTGAGCGAGGTCTTACGATGTGCTGTGTGGCCGTGCTGTGAAACAAACCATGTCTCATGCTCTTGTGTTGTCGGCTGTGATTATTACAGGATGTTGTGAGGCTCAGGGTGTCTTGTAACAGCAGCTTCACGACATGTCATGTTGTGAAGGCATGACTGCAAAAAGTGTTTCCATACATTATGGTGGTAAATCATGTTATAATTGAGCCTCAAATCTGAATAAATGTAAGGAATTACAACGTCAACATCCAATTGTCCTTGTCATTATTTAAGCAGCCACAATTATTCAGCAGTCTGAAGTCAAAAATAATTATGCATCCAGGGTTAAAGGGTTTATTTATTTTTTACAAGCAAGTCAGATTGTAGGCAAACACACTGCCTCCGCCAACACACACAACAGACAATGTACAGTAAATCTTCATTTTAGATTTAACCTAAGCGTTAAACTACATAACAGGATTACAAGTACCTCGGCCATTATCCTAATCAAGGACGATTTTACAAACAGACCAAGAGGTTAAATTAGTTCAAAGTAATTCTCTTGACTGCCTAGTTGACCGCAGGGAGAATAACAGGGCAGTTCTGTGTTCACTAACTGACAGCTGACAGTTCAGAGAGGAAATCTAGGTCTGTCATTATTTGTCTATTTACAAACAGCAGGACAGACTTCTACACGCGTTAACTGGAGATCATTTATTGGACGTCTCGACCGCTCACTCCATCAGTACACGTGCACCATTCCGTAGAGAAAAGTCCAGAACAGGACGTAAGTGAAGAGCCCGCCGACCAGGCCGCCGGTGAACAGCAAGCGCCGGGACTTGAAGCACTTGTTCCAGCGCCGGCCCGCCTTCAGGATGAGCAGAAGGGAGAGCAGGAAGGCGGCCAGGAAGTAGAAGACGAAGCCGTACAGGCCCGTCAGGCCCAGGATGCCGGCCGTGGCGCCGGACAGCGCCGACACCGACGTCCGGCAGTAGTCCAGCACCGCCGCGTTGCCGCGCACCGCAAGCTCACTGATGAACTGCGGCCCTTCACGCTTTGCCACAATGGACGCCATCGCAGATCCCCCACGCTCTCTCTCTCCCAGTCTCTCTACTGCCGAGGAAATGGACCGCTGTGAAGCAAGCAAACCAGCAGGACGCCATTCGTGAATTGGAACGAAACCAGGGCACGTGGAGAGCAGGGCAATACCTGGCTCAAAACAACCCTGAGTTGGGGGGTAAGTTTGCGGGGTCGGTATATCCTAACTGCCATTGCCAACTCTGTACATTTACATTCGCAATGCCAGCTCAGGTCTTCAAGAGAACACTACAATGCGTTGAGATTCAAGACAATAAACGCATGTCCAAAAAGTATGTTTGACGCAGGATTTGTCAGCAACTAAAGTGACTTTAACGTGGCATCTAAAAGCTACAACGTTCAAACTGCATTTTGGTGGTCAATTAATCAATGATGCAGTATTCAGTGACTATAGTTTAAAGGTGGCGAGTTCTCCTAGAAAGCCGAGGCAGCTGATGGATGAAAACAGGCTCACATGAGTGAATAAAGCAAAGTCGCACCTAAGTCACACCTCATACTGAACATGGAGAAGAAAGGAACAGCTTGTGGGCCATCAGCAATAAGCCTGAGACTAAGACTAAGAGACTAAGACAGGACATGGTCTCCATCTAGATGACAAATAATGGCATGCATGCATAATATAATCTATAAGCAGAGGTGGTAAAAGTATACGCATCCTTTACTTAAGTAGAAGTACAGATATTGTGTACTGATTCAAATTCCTTACGAGTAAAAAGTGAAAAGTACAGGCTCTGAAATATACTCAAAGTACAAAAGTAGCCATTTTAATTCTTAATATATTGAAAATAATCAACTTAACCAATATCAGCTTTCAATGCCAGCAACAGAAATGGAAACTTTACTCTTTTAGACTCTTGTCATAGTATGTTTACTGACACATAATACATAGTATTAGTATAGTATAATACAATAGTTGTAACACACACACACACACACACACACACACACACCTACCTAGGTGTTTGTGTGTGTTAATAATAATAATAATAATAACTAGTATTATACGTGTATTAATAATAAGAAGAAGAATGACTAGTATTATACATGTATTAAAAATAATAATAATGACTAGTATTATACGTGTATTAATAATAATAATAATAATAATGATGATGATGATGCTAGCTCCTCTCCTGAGGGCTCTGGTGATGTTAGCTCGGAGAGGCTAACCGGCTAACCGCTCACAGCGTCTCACCTGACGCTCAACGACCAGTAGAACTCCAGCCTTCCGAGGGTCAGCTCCTGGGCTCGGCGGTCGGCGGTCGGCGGGCGGTGGGCGGCGGTCGGAGGGTTTAAAGAAGCTAAATGTGAGGAGAATTCACGACCACATCGCTGAGAGCCGCGCCGCCATGTTGGTTCTTCTCCTCAATGCATCTTGGGAACACAGCGACGCAGTGACGTCGTCACGTCGCTCGATGACGCGTCACCGTTAATTAAAATGTAGCTCGTCGTTTAATTAATTATTTATAACGGAACTTTGTGTGTTGTTGCGTTGTTAACAAAATGTTATTATCGCTGTCGTTATTATATTGCCACAACGTGACATTATTTAATGAATAGTATTGACAAACGCATTATTGACGAGAAATATAATGTGATATAATATATAATATTAATATATATATATAATCCGCTTATAGTGATCACGGATATAGTGATCAACCGCTTATATGGATCAAAAAGCCTGGGACAGAATCGTTCCTATACAAACACTGTTTAAATAATTCGCTTATAGCGATCAAGCAGTCCGCTTATAGTGATCATTTTGGGTCCTTTTATACAGAACATATGTGGGAGAAATTAATAAATTACGGTCATTAGCGGCTCGCGCGAAGACGTGCCGCATGCACATCGCGAGCACATCGCGCGCACCTCGCGCACCATGTCGGGTAAAAGAAACTTTCTCTGAACGAAACACGGAGACTCGTCGAAGCTTCCAGTAGCCTACTGTAGTGTATTTGATTTATAGCTACACAGTGCAATGCTGTCATTTAATTTGCTATTTGAATCGCGTTTCAAACAGCTGTACTGTAACGTTAATGTACGTACTGTACAGTATTTTTCAGTTAACTTGCTGTAATAAAATCCAGTAAATAGCAAAGCTGTCCGTTTCATTACTTTATACATGTATTAATGTATTATATATACAAATGTCAATTGGATGGTAATCTGCATAAAAAATAAAGAAAATTAGAAAATTTCGGTTATAGTAATCAACCGCTTATAGTGATCAATTTGACCCGGACAAACGTGATCACTATAAGCGGATTACACTGTATATATATATATATATATATATATATATATAATAGTGTGTGCCAAGTATGCATGTAAAAAAGATGCTCTGATGTCAAAACACTTTAATTTATAATAATTTAGTACAAGAAAAAATTAAAGAAACGTGAGTTCAAGGTGCGTTCCAGTTGAAGTCGGATCTTTCGCACTTTTGCACTTTGCTCTTTCCTACAGTGTCCCCGCTGGGACAAATAATATCCGTGTCCAATTGTCCCCGCAGAGACAGACGTTATGGACGTGAGCTACGTGCTGGGTGTGGACATCGGGACGTCTTCGGTGAAAGCGGTACTACTGGAGCCGCGGTCCAGAGCCGTGACGGCCGACTGCTCTCTGCCCACCTCCGCGGACCTGGCGGGAAACAGAGGACCACTGCAGGTACCGTGAAGCTTTATTACTTTAGTATCACTTTATTATCACTTTATTATTACTTTATTATCACTGTATTATTACTTTATTAATGCTTTATTAATGCTTTATATCTGCCATGTCTGCTATAATGTCTTATGTCTACTATAATATAATGTCTCCTATAATATGTCTACTATAATATAATGTCTATTATAATGTCTACTATAATATAATGTCTACTATAATATAATGTCTATTATATTGTCTACTATAATATGTCTACTATAATATAATGTCTATTATAATGTCTACTATAATATAATGTCTACTATAATATAATGTCTATTATAATGTCTACTATAATATGTCTACTATAATATGTCTACTATAATGTCTATTATGTCTATTATAATGTCTACTATAATGTTTACTATAATATCTACTATAATATAACACATGTGTCTACTATAATACATGTGTCTACTATAATAAATGTGTTTCAAGTTTCAAGTATTTTATTGTCACTTCACAATTTACACGTGAGTATAAGCAGTGAGTGAAAAACCTTGTCTACTATAATATAACACGTGTCTACTATAATATAATACATATGTCTAATATAACACATGTGTCTACTTTAATACATGTGTCTACTATAATATAATACATGTGTCTAATATAACACATGTGTCTACTATAATATAATACATGTGTCTACTATAATATAATACATGTGTCTACTTTAATACATGTGTCTACTATAATATAATACATGTGTCTAATATAACACATGTGTCTACTATAATATAATACATGTGTCTAATATAACACATGTGTCTACTTTAATACATGTGTCTACTATAATATAATACATGTGTCTAATATAACACATGTGTCTACTATAATATAATACATGTGTCTACTATAATACATGTGTCTACTATAACACATGTGTCTACTATAATATAATACATGTGTCTACTATAATATAACACATGTGTCTACTATAATATAACACATGTGTCTAATATAACACATGTGTCTACTATAATATAATACATGTGTCTAATATAACACATGTGTCTACTATAATATAATACATGTGTCTACTATAATATAATACATATGTCTAATATAACACATGTGTCTACTTTAATACATGTGTCTACTATAATATAATACATGTGTCTAATATAACACATGTGTCTACTATAATATAATACATGTGTCTACTATAATATAATACATGTGTCTAATATAACACATGTGTCTACTATAATCACTAATTAAGTCTACTATAATACATGTGTCTACTTAATATAATACATGTCTACTATAACACGTGTCTACTATAATACATGTGTCTACTATAACATGTGTCTATATAATACATGTGTCTACTATAATATAATACATGTGTCTAATATAACACATGTGTCTACTATAATATAATACATGTGTCTACTATAATATAATACATGTGTCTAATATAACACATGTGTCTACTATAATACATGTGTCTACTATAATAACATGTGTCTAATATAATACATGTGTCTACTTAATATAATACATGTGTCTAATATTATACACATGTATTATATTAAAGTAGACACATGTGTTATATTAGACATATGTATTATATTATAGTAGACACGTGTTATATTATAGTAGACAAGGTTTTTCACTCACTGCTTATACTCACGTGTAAATTGTGAAGTGACAATAAAATACTTGAAACTTGAAACACATTTATTATAGTAGACACATGTATTATAGTAGACACATGTGTTATATTATAGTAGATATTATAGTAAACATTATAGTAGACATTATAATAGACATAATAGACATTATAGTAGACATATTATAGTAGACATATTATAGTAGACATTATAATAGACATTATATTATAGTAGACATTATATTATAGTAGACATTATAATAGACATTATATTATAGTAGACATATTATAGTAGACAATATAATAGACATTATATTATAGTAGACATTATATTATAGTAGACATTATAATAGACATTATATTATAGTAGACATATTATAGGAGACATTATATTATAGTAGACATAAGACATTATAGCAGACATGGCAGATATAAAGCATTAATAAAGCATTAATAAAGTAATAATACAGTGATAATAAAGTGATAATGACGTGATAATAAAGTAATAATAAAGTGATAATAAAGTGATACTAAAGTAATAAAGCTTCACGGTACCTGCAGTGGTCCTCTGTTTCCCGCCAGGTCCGCGGAGGTGGGCAGAGAGCAGTCGGCCGTCACGGCTCTGGACCGCGGCTCCAGTAGTACCGCTTTCACCGAAGACGTCCCGATGTCCACACCCAGCACGTAGCTCACGTCCATAACGTCTGTCTCTGCGGGGACAATTGGACACGGATATTATTTGTCCCAGCGGGGACACTGTAGGAAAGAGCAAAGTGCAAAAGTGCGAAAGATCCGACTTCAACTGGAACGCACCTTGAACTCACGTTTCTTTAATTTTTTCTTGTACTAAATTATTATAAATTAAAGTGTTTTGACATCAGAGCATCTTTTTTACATGCATACTTGGCACACACTATTATATATATATATATATATATATATATATATTAATATTATATATTATATATTATATCACATTATATTTCTCGTCAATAATGCGTTTGTCAATACTATTCATTAAATAATGTCACGTTGTGGCAATATAATAACGACAGCGATAATAACATTTTGTTAACAACGCAACAACACACAAAGTTCCGTTATAAATAAATAATTAAACGACGAGCTACATTTTAATTAACGGTGACGCGTCATCGAGCGACGTGACGACGTCACTGCGTCGCTGTGTTCCCAAGATGCATTGAGGAGAAGAACCAACATGGCGGCGCGGCTCTCAGCGATGTGGTCGTGAATTCTCCTCACATTTAGCTTCTTTAAACCCTCCGACCGCCGCCCACCGCCCGCCGACCGCCGACCGCCGAGCCCAGGAGCTGACCCTCGGAAGGCTGGAGTTCTACTGGTCGTTGAGCGTCAGGTGAGACGCTGTGAGCGGTTAGCCGGTTAGCCTCTCCGAGCTAACATCACCAGAGCCCTCAGGAGAGGAGCTAGCATCATCATCATCATTATTATTATTATTAATACATACGCTGTGAGCGGTTAGCCGGTTAGCCTCTCCGAGCTAACATCACCAGAGCCCTCAGGAGAGGAGCTAGCATCATCATCATCATTATTATTATTATTATTATTAATAATACACGTATAATACTAGTCATTATTATTATTTTTAATACATGTATAATACTAGTCATTCTTCTTCTTATTATTAATACACGTATAATACTAGTTATTATTATTATTATTATTAACACACACAAACACCTAGGTAGGTGTGTGTGTGTGTGTGTGTGTGTGTGTGTGTGTGTGTGTGTGTTACAACTATTATAGTATACATACTATACTATGTATTATGTGTCAGTAAACATACTATGACAAGAGTCTAAAAGAGTAAAGTTTCCATTTCTGTTGCTTGGCATTGAAAGCTGATATTGGTTAAGTTGATTATTTTTCAATATATTAAGAATTAAAATGGCTACTTTTGTACTTTGAGTATATTTCAGAGCCTGTACTTTTCACTTTTTACTCGTAAGGAATTTGAATCAGTACACAATATCTGTACTTCTACTTAAGTAAAGGATGCGTATACTTTTACCACCTCTGCTTATAGATTATATTATGCATGCATGCCATTATTTGTCATCTAGATGGAGACCATGTCCTGTCTTAGTCTCTTAGTCTTAGTCTCAGGCTTATTGCTGATGGCCCACAAGCTGTTCCTTTCTTCTCCATGTTCAGTATGAGGTGTGACTTAGGTGCGACTTTGCTTTATTCACTCATGTGAGCCTGTTTTCATCCATCAGCTGCCTCGGCTTTCTAGGAGAACTCGCCACCTTTAAACTATAGTCACTGAATACTGCATCATTGATTAATTGACCACCAAAATGCAGTTTGAACGTTGTAGCTTTTAGATGCCACGTTAAAGTCACTTTAGTTGCTGACAAATCCTGCGTCAAACATACTTTTTGGACATGCGTTTATTGTCTTGAATCTCAACGCATTGTAGTGTTCTCTTGAAGACCTGAGCTGGCATTGCGAATGTAAATGTACAGAGTTGGCAATGGCAGTTAGGATATACCGACCCCGCAAACTTACCCCCCAACTCAGGGTTGTTTTGAGCCAGGTATTGCCCTGCTCTCCACGTGCCCTGGTTTCGTTCCAATTCACGAATGGCGTCCTGCTGGTTTGCTTGCTTCACAGCGGTCCATTTCCTCGGCAGTAGAGAGACTGGGAGAGAGAGAGCGTGGGGGATCTGCGATGGCGTCCATTGTGGCAAAGCGTGAAGGGCCGCAGTTCATCAGTGAGCTTGCGGTGCGCGGCAACGCGGCGGTGCTGGACTACTGCCGGACGTCGGTGTCGGCGCTGTCCGGCGCCACGGCCGGCATCCTGGGCCTGACGGGCCTGTACGGCTTCGTCTTCTACTTCCTGGCCGCCTTCCTGCTCTCCCTTCTGCTCATCCTGAAGGCGGGCCGGCGCTGGAACAAGTGCTTCAAGTCCCGGCGCTTGCTGTTCACCGGCGGCCTGGTCGGCGGGCTCTTCACTTACGTCCTGTTCTGGACTTTTCTCTACGGAATGGTGCACGTGTACTGATGGAGTGAGCGGTCGAGACGTCCAATAAATGATCTCCAGTTAACGCGTGTAGAAGTCTGTCCTGCTGTTTGTAAATAGACAAATAATGACAGACCTAGATTTCCTCTCTGAACTGTCAGCTGTCAGTTAGTGAACACAGAACTGCCCTGTTATTCTCCCTGCGGTCAACTAGGCAGTCAAGAGAATTACTTTGAACTAATTTAACCTCTTGGTCTGTTTGTAAAATCGTCCTTGATTAGGATAATGGCCGAGGTACTTGTAATCCTGTTAGATTGTAGTTTAACGCTTAGGTTAAATCTAAAGTGAAGATTTACTGTACATTGACTGTTGTGTGTGTTGGCGGAGGCAGTGTGTTTGCCTACAATCTGACTTGCTTGTAAAAAATAAATAAACCCTTTAACCCTGGATGCATAATTATTTTTGACTTCAGACTGCTGAATAATTGTGGCTGCTTAAATAATGACAAGGACAATTGGATGTTGACGTTGTAATTCCTTACATTTATTCAGATTTGAGGCTCAATTATAACATGATTTACCACCATAATGTATGGAAACACTTTTTGCAGTCATGCCTTCACAACATGACATGTCGTGAAGCTGCTGTTACAAGACACCCTGAGCCTCACAACATCCTGTAATAATCACAGCCGACAACACAAGAGCATGAGACATGGTTTGTTTCACAGCACGGCCACACAGCACATCGTAAGACCTCGCTCACGCTGCCTTGCCTCTGGCTTTTACAGATATTTCTTTGGACCCTTAAAATTAATTCCGTACAGCACTAAAAGAGCGGTAGTTCACAAGCGATTTACGGAGAACAGTGTCCTCCAACACTACGGGCACCTGTTAATGACGTTCAGCCTAACATAGGCCGACCTTCAAAATATAATGGGGTTGAATGGATTATCACAGTGGCTTTGGCTTTTAAATAATCTGATCATAAATGACATTCACATCATTTAATAACTTAATAGACTAAATTGAGAAATACTTAAACTCCATAATGTGTGACTGAATCTCCAGGTATAACCCCAGTATGCTAATCAGACCACAGCCCCACTATAACATCGGTGTCATGTGAGCAGACGAGGACCTGAACAATCATTGTGATGTCAATATTTGGGAGCGAAGGTGATGCGCCTCGGTTCACTTGTAGAGGACGACTGGACCGCACCGTACCGCTGGCCGACATTCCGTGGAATGGTGGGTCCCTGCTTCTCGTCCAGAACCTTGTTCTCCACGTCCTCCGTGTCCTTGTCCAGCTCCCCGGCCGAGTCCACCGGTCTCCTGGGCTTCCTGTCCCGATGTCCCACCTTCCCGTCCTTGTGTTTACCTTTCTCCTTCCTGTGGAGGTGAGACGGGGATTACGGTCAGACGACGGCGTGAATGAAATATAATGCTGAATGATGCTGATGAATGAATCACATTTCTTACTTGAAGTTGATGATTTCAAATTTCCTCTCTCGGTAGAAGGAGCTGGTGTTCATCATGTAGAGCAGTATCATGTCACAGGCGAACGCCCCCTAAGAGACAGACGGTTCAGACCGTGTCAGGGGCCTCGCGGAACTACAGCTTCTGACCCAACACTGCCCTCATGTGGCTACAAAATAATGACTATAATGTACTCACTGCACCCAACAAGGCAAAACCAGAGCCAATGGCAATTATTGTTGGAATAATGTTAAATTTCCCAGCCTGGAAATGAAAAAAAGCTAAATGAATATTTAACATGACATTGTTTGTAAAACAATAACACCACGACTAATAATAGAAATATATTACATACCTGGCCGTTGATCATAATATCAAAGCGAATTCCATAAACTTTATACAAAGTCCGGAAATCTTCCCCAGTGGGATCTTTGTAATACCTGGCATACCTGGTGAGCAGACATGACAGGAAGGCTCATCAATAGAAGGTACATGAACAATAAATAATATGTACTATCCAAAGACACTTCAACTGTGAATTGCTTTAGTTTCTTCAGGTAGTGGTTTGGGCATTTTGCTCAAAGATGCAAACAGGTAGTAGGCATCAGCTGACAGACTGCCTATAAAGTCAAAGTGTTTTATTGTCACGTTCCTCATAACTCAGGGCCATTCTGAACAGTGACATTCTTGTGACCTGGCAGGTGACAGTACACACAGTAGTTAAAAAGATAAGACAGCAAGAAGAGTTTTATATACTGTATATTAGGGATGCACCGATGCCGATACCAGTATCCAGTATCCGGTCCGATACTGTGCTCATGTACTCGTACTCGTTAAACTACTAAGAACCTTGTAATATTCTTAGCCAAGGAATATTGAAATAAAGAGATGCAACCGAGTTGGTGTTTATGGATGTTTAATAGCAACTGCGCATCGTACCGAGTATCCGACTGACTACCTAATAATCCTATCCCTAGTGTAATACACCACCTCACCTATATGTGGCGCATGCCTTGTATATTACAAACCTCATATCGGTTTGTAATATAAAAGTACTCATATCGGTATTCGGTATCGGCAGGTACCCAAATGTAAGTACTTGTACTTGGTGGTATCGGTGCATCCCTACTGTATATATCTATATATACACACATACATACAGTATATTTCAGGGTGGTACCGTTATTAATTAAATTTCCTTTGATAATAAATGTAGACAGCCTACAGGTAGACTGGACTTTGGAGTTCAAACCTAGGACCTTTTGTCTTGCAGTCCCCTTAACAACTAGACTATCTTAATACGCTAATCATTTAAAAGCTTGAAATCCCCAATTGAAATCAAAGTGTATTAAAAAGAAGTGAGAGCATGACAATACATTGACTCTCTGGTCTTTTCTTTTGACATGTGAAATGCTGTAGCCACCTGAAGTTGTATCCAGACGTGACGGAGTTGTTCATGTTGATGTCCAAGCGAGTGAACGTGTACTCTGGGTTACAGAGGGAGGAGTCCCTATCCAGATCACAGACCCACTCAATAAGAACACCAACAGAACCACCCTAAGACAAGAAACCATTAGAACCATTTCTATTCATTTTAAATACGATTCAAGCCATATTCTTTATTGAACGAGGTTTGTCCCGTTGAGACCAAATATCTTTTATTTATTTTTTTACGAGGGACAAAGGTTCTTGAAATGACGATGTGTTTCATGTGCTTAGTTGAGCTTTCTTTTTGGAAACCCGTGACAGAGGAACAGGAACAGAGAGTAAGGGACAAGGCTTGCGGTCAGAAGTGAAGAACTAACTTTAACTGTACAAGGGACTGACACGTCCATGACTGATCCCACTCAGGTTACCCTCCAATAAAGCCTTCATCTCTCTCACACGCTCAAAGATCCCCATATAATCTCATAGGCGCTGGAAGGGCATTTCACACATTCAATCATTTACTAGGCGGCCTCGCTGAGGAACTAGAATCATATTGTTTTTAACAGAGTTTAAACACACAGCGCATGTATTTAGGCATTGCTGTGTTTTTAACCCACTTCAAATAGTCCAATCTATTCTGTATTTAACATTCAAAACCATTATTTGATGTGTGTCCGAACTTGACCGTTTGCTCTGGGCTATTAATCCGAGAGTCAAAAGATCTTAGTCAACTAGTTAATATGTAACATAATATGTACAAGCAATCCTCAGAAACAGACAGAGCTCAGAGAGAGTAAACATGTAGAATGGATCCTTCTAGAACACTAGTTGTTACGGAAGCGAGGAGTACTGCCTACTTTAACGGCCATCTCCTGGAAGTCGTGGCCAGTCCAACCGACCAGGTCACCCAGACGGAAGATGGGACAGTACGGATTGTGGTCTTTGTCGTAGGAACAGCTTTTCAGGTAGCTGTCGTTGGCGGTGTCCAGGACGTTGGACCTAGTACAGCAGTACAGCAATGTGACATTCACATTAAGAAGTAGTTGAAGACACAAAACGTAAAACACACTCGAAGACTGGACTAGACTGTATGGGATTAAAACGATGAAAGTGAAAATGATTTTAAAAATACATATTTGCTATATGCATGGGATGAGTTGCTACAAGACTGTGCTATGCGCCACTTAGCCCGATATCTTTTATATCAACGATGATAAATGATCACTTCCAAAAGGATCCCAGTAGTAGTAGTAGTCACTACTTGCAATATTACCTAACAATATTACCCATCATCATCATGTGCAATATTCCTCATGTTCAACACTACTTCTCAATATTACTTCTCAATACCATTGCCAACTTGTTTTGTTTCCCGAATATCTTACCTATATTTTTCCTTAGGCTTATTCACTGCAAATGTGTCTTATTCACTGTAAATGTGTAAATCTATTATTTTATTTTAGCATTCTATTGTTTATTACTCTATTGTTTATTATTCTACTGCTATGTTTATGTTGTTGGTATTTTGAGCAACAATTTCCTTCGGGATGATTAACGTTCCATCTTATCTTACAACTGTCACCATGAGAAATCCCCGGCCCACATGTCGATATGACTCCCCGGCCCCCAACCCCCCCCCCCCCCGGGACGGACAGGCATCGCTGGTGTCGTCGTAGCAGAATTAGCCCGCCGGTCATAGCTAGCTGCAGTCGTCCGGCCCGCCGCAGCCACCCGACACCTGTCCTCCGGGGGCCAAGCCAAGGCCTGGCTCGTCAAGGACGTCTCGGGTGACCCCCCGCAGCCCCCCCAGCCATCTACTGCACAGGGGCCCGCTGGCAGTATATATATATATATAGCCCAATCCCCCCCACACAGCTATTCAAAACAGCCACCAGGACCCTTTGGTTGTTCACTACACTGTAGACGCTCTTACTTTGAAGGGGGTCAACAGCAGAGAGGGGCACTCACTCGCAGCCAGACCACTCAGGGCCCACTTACTTGGAGAATTCAAATTTGGGAAACCTGACGAAGTTCTTGATGTAGACGGTGAAGTTCTCCGCCCCGCTCAGCAGGGGTTCCCTGCAGGAGGAGGAGGAGGGCAGCAGGGTCATGAGCGCCGGTGTGCGACCGGTTATAAGGATTGTACAATAAATAGAAGCTGTGAGATTTCTCGGGGGATATGATAGCGAGGGGAACACAGCGGGCGGGCGTGATTGACAGCGGGGGGGGGGGGGGGGCACACTCACGGGGGTCTGGGGCCGTCGGCGACCGGGCACCAGCCCTGGATCTCACAGGTCCCCGTGCTGTTCACACACACACCCGTCTTGATGCCTTGATGTGGAATGTAAAGATCATAAGTCCAATATGATTGGTCAACGGTAAATGGATTGCATTTCTATAGCCGCTCAACCATGTCAACCATGCAAGGTAACAACCAACACGTCAGGAGCAGGTAGGGTTAGGTGGTGTCTTGCTCAGGGACACCTCCACACTTAGCTAGGAGGAGGAGCAGGTAGGGTTAGGTGGTGTCTTGCTCAGGGACACCTCCACACTTAGCTAGGAGGGGGAGGAGCCCGGGGATCGAACCAGCAACCTTCCTGTTGCCAGACAACCGCTCTTACCTCCTGAGCTACTGCCGCCCTGATGCTGGTCTGACGGAGAGACACTGAGACGTTGGAACTTGTCTTCTATCCGATATATGGCATGTTTTCTGGTAATTCATTAAATAAATAGACTATATAATACAGAACATAACCCTATTGTGTACACTCCCGTGTGAGTTAAATGGGCCCCACACACAACAAGGGCGGACAGGGGCTTCCTGGTTTCTCACCGTTGCCGGCGACCACAGCCCTCCCCCGGCACACAGTCACCGTCCCGGGAGCAGAGTCCGTCCGGGACCCTGGAGCTCTGGGGGGGGGTCACAACCACGGAGAAAACAAGACGGTTGCTACGAGCTACACAACTTTTACACAACAACGTGCACAATTACTTGCATAAAATGCTTTGCATAAATCTGAGCGTGCGTGCGTGCGCATGTGTGTGTGTGTGTGTGGGTGTGCGTGTGTCACACGTCAGAGTTATGCAAAGCGTTTTGGTCATTTTCTGAACCATTTTAAAGAGAGGATGTTGTCTCTGGTGGTGTGTGTGTGTCTCTGGTGTGTGTGTGTCTCTGGTGGTGGTGTGTGTCTCTGGTGGTGTGAGTGTCTCTCTGGTGATGTGTGTGTCTCTGGTGGTGTGTGTGTCTCTGGTGGTGTGTGTGTCTCTGGTGGTGTGTGTGTCTGTGTTGGTGTGTGTGTCTCTGGTGGTGTGTGTGTGTCTCTGGTGTGTGTGTGTGTGTCTCTGGTGGTTGGTGTGTGTGTCTCTGGTGGTGTGTGTGTGTGTGTCTCTGGTGGTGGGTGTGGTGTCTCTGGTGGTGTGAGTGTCTCTGGTGGTGTGAGTGTCTCTCTGGTGGTGTGAGTGTCTCTCTGGTGGTGTGTGTGTGTCTCTCTGGTGTGGTGTGTGTCTCTCTGGTGGTGAGTGTCTCTCTGGTGTGTGTGTGTCTCTCTGGTGGTGTGTGTCTCTGGTGGTGGTGTGTGTGTCTCTGGTGGTGTGTGTGTGTGTCTCTGGTGGTGTGTGTGTGTGTCTCTGGTGGTGTGTGTGTGTCTCTGGGGTGTGTCTGTTGTTGTGTGGTGTGTCTCTGGTGGTGTGTGTGTGTGTCTCTGGTGTGGTGTGAGTGTCTCTGGTGGTGTGAGTGTCTCTGGTGGTGTGAGTGTCTCTGGTGGTGTGAGTGTCTCTCTGGTGGTGTGTGTGTCTCTCTGGTGGTGTGTGTGTCTCTCGGTGGTGTGTGTGTCTTCTGGTGGTGTGTGTGTGTCTCTGGTGGTGTGTGTGTGTCTCTGGTGGTGTGTGTGTGTCTCTGGTGGTGTGTGTGTGTGTCTCTGGTGTGTGTGTGTGTGTCTCTGGTGTGTGTGTGTGTGTCTCTGGTGGTGTGTGTGTGTGTCTCTGGTGGTGGTGTGTGTGTCTCTGGTGGTGTGTGTGTGTGTGTCTCTGGTGGTGTGTGTGTGTCTCTCTGGTGGTGTGTGTGTCTCTCTGGTGGTGTGAGTGTCTCTGGTGGTGTGTGTGTCTCTGGTGGTGTGTGTGTCTCTGGTGGTGTGTGTGTCTCTCTGGTGGTGTGTGTGTCTCTGGTGGTGTGTGTCTCTGGTGGTGTGTGTCTCTCTGGTGGTGTGGTGTCTCTGGTGGTGTGTAGTGTCTCTGGATGGTGTGTGTGTCTCTGGTGGTGTGTGTGTCTCTGGTGGTGTGTGTGTCTCTGTGGTGTGTGTGTCTCTGGTGGTGTGTGTGTCTCTGGGGTGGTGGTTTGGTGTGTGTGTCTCTGGTGGTGTGAGTGTCTCTGTGTGTGAGTGTCTCTGTTGTGTGTGTCTCTGGTGGTGTGTGTGTCTCTGGTGGTGTGAGTGTCTCTGGTGGTGTGTGTGTCTCTGGTGGTGTGTGTGTCTCTGGTGGTGTGTGTCTGGTGGTGTGTGTGTCTCTGGTGGTGTGTGTGTGTCTCTGGTGGTGTGTGTGTCTCTGGTGGTGTGTGTGTCTCTGGTGGTGTGTGTGTGTGTCTCTGGTGGTGTGTGTGTCTGAGAGGTCTCACCTCAGCACAAAGCCCCACTCTCTGGTTTGGCGTCTGCACGTAATTCGTAACAACGAAGAAGACTTGTTCCCCCTGGAAGAAAGACAAGATTCCATGTGGTTTTGTGTCCCACCGTGAAGAATCAAAGGTTAAACACATTACACCTGGAGAGGGGACACTAATGTCTCTGAACGGAAGGCTGCCGTGTCCCTCAAGGCTCTGCTCTCCCGCTCCCAAAGCGTTGATTGACAGCTGGTCTCACAGCACCAATTCATTTTAAATCGGATTTCTTACTTTCTCAGTTATGCATCTATGGGCAGAGCTCTATTCAAGTGTAAAACCTATCGTATATATGTTCCTCAAAGATGCCTCATCCATCATCTGTCATCCAACCCAATACAGATTGATATTAGATGTCCTATCTGGAATCGATGTCCCTCTACAGGCTGTGTCCCATCACAAGATCTCACACACACACACACACACACGCACGCCATGGTTGCTCTAGCTAGGGCTGCTGCTGCTGCTGATGTACCAAACTTGTTAATCTTGTGCACAATCCTCACGTTCGGTGGGATGACATAATCCTCTGCGCCCCAGAGGTGCGGCCCGGCGTCGGAGCTGTTGACGAGAGAGACTCCCTTCAGCTTGGTGATGACGGAGCTCTGGACGGCCTCCTCTCTCTCCTGGTAACCCTTCTTCACCACAAACACCCACCTGGGGACACGGGGGTTCATGCTTTAGGTTCAGGTGTGTGCTGTTGTTGGACTAGTACGGCCTCTATTGGTCAAATATTTGGCATTGCTGTAATAATATTTAACTTGGTTTTAAATAGGTGTGTTCCCTCGCAACCTAACGTGTTTGATCATGTGCTCTGCTGTCATGTTGCACATCAAGCCAGAGCCAAGGGATTATCCAGATACAGCCAGACCAAAACCTACATCGCTCTATACATATATATATAGAGAGAGAGAGAGAGACAGAGAGAGAGAGAGACAGAGAGAGAGAGAGAGAGAGAGAGAGATATGCAGCAACAGAAACCCTAATAGTTAAACTAAAAACTTAAAAACTCCATAACATCTACAAATCATTGTCTATGCAAGTCCAACATATTCACAACAGGTGACACTATACCTCAGGTTATCTACAGCTCTAAAAGGGCAGGAACACATTGACTAGAGACTGTGTCGTTTCATGCGTTCCTGTGCAGACCGGAGCCGCTCAGGTGCCGGACTCACCCGACCAGGTAGGCCAGCACGGCCACCTGGTAGACCCTGAAGAGGACTCCGATCTTCTTGTTCTCCGCGATCACGTACTTTTCCGTCTTGTAATTTAAAAGCGAAAAGAAAAAGGACGCCATTCCTCCTCCTCCCGAGTTCAGCTCCACCGAACTCGAGTGATCCCAGTCAGCCTCACCCGTTGCGCGCTAAACGGGACGCAATTAAAGTCATCGGACTTGAATAATTGAGTATAAAAGCTCTGAAACACAGAACATACTAGAATATATTCCGAGGAGGGCTTCTTTTGTGGTTTATGCATTGAAGCACGACGCAGATCCTTAAGTGGAGCGACCGCCTCGCCAGGAGCCTGCTGAGCGGAGTGTCATCGGGACGGAGCGGCTGCTGCTGCTGGACCCCCCGCTGCTGCTGGACCCCCCGCAGGGACCGAGCGCCAGGCTCACTCACGCCCCCCTGCGGTGACGGCCCGCGAACACACCCGGGGTGGGCCACGGAGGGCACACCGGGGGCCCCCCTTAATGTTTGGGCCCCCCAAAGAAAAATGTGTCACCTCCGTCAGATACCAATGGGTTGATAGGTATTAAAAAAAATAATTTGGCCATACATTTGTAAATGTTATTTTATTTTTATGATTGTTTATTTATCTATAGTTTTATTGTATTGCTATGCAACCTGGCACAATAATTTCCTTCTTGATTAATAAAGTTCTATCTTGGACCCAAATGCAGAGCTGAACACAGAGTAAAGGAAAAACAATGGTTTACTGAAGGAGTGAGGGAAACCGGGGTCGTCTGGAGCAGAGGCAGGGAGAAGGCGGAGAGACCGGTGCTGGAATCAGCTGGTAAGGCAAGCGGGTGGTGAGTAGGCAGGTAGACAGGCAGGCTGGTAAGGGGAGGACCGGGACGATGGCGGGATAGTTTCAAGTTTCAAGTATTTTATTGTCACTTCACAATTTACACGTGAGTATAAGCAGTGAGTGAAAAACCTTTTGTGCAAAACGCCCGACAGTAATTATAAAAGAATACAAAATAGAAATAGAACTACAAAATAGAAGTAGGACTAGCAAAATAGAAATAGAACTATAAAATATAAATTCTCAGTAAAATAAGAATAAAATATACAACAAAATATCCAGGTGAGCAGTACACATATAAATCAATGTACTAAAATATACATTGTTATATGCTGACATTCACAGAAAGTCACAGAATACCTTCTCAGACAGTCAACACAACACTAGCACCAGCAATTAGCAGCAGGACTAGCACTAACACCAGCACTAGCACCAGCACTAGCAGTAACACTAGCACTAGCACGAGCACTGGCAGTAACACCAGCACTAGCACCACACTAACACTACTACCAGCACTAGCACTAGCAGTAACACTAGCACTTAGCACCAGGACCAGCACTAGTAGTAACACCAGCACTAGCACCAACACTTAGCACTACTACCAGCACTAGCACTAGCAGTAACACTCAGCACTAGCACTTAGCTCTTAACATTGATGCCGAACTTGTTCAGCAGCCTGATGGCCTGACTGTGGAAGCTGTCTCTGAGTCTGCTCATGCATCACTTGATACTGCGGTATCCCCTGCCTGACGGTAGAAGTGTGTACAGTTTGTGGCTGGGGTGGTTATTGTCTTTAATAATCCGTTTGGCCACGCACCGCCTGGTGTATATATCCAGGAGGGAGGGAAGCTCACCTCCAACGATGTACTGGGCCGTCCGCACCACCCTCTGTAGTGTTCTACGCTCCAGTGCGGTGCAGTTCCCGTACCAGACGGTGATGCATCCTGTAAGAACACTCTCGATGGTACAAGAGTAGAATGTTCTGAGGATGCGGGGGCACATGTTGAATTTCCTCAGTTGCCTGAGGAAATACAGGCGTTGTTGGGCCTTTTTCACCACGTGTGTGGTGTGCGTGTGTCCATGTGAGGTCCTCGGAGATGTGCACGCCGAGGAACTTGAAGCTGCTGACCCTCTCTACTGCAGCACCCCGTCGATGGAGATGGGGGGCGTGCTCTCCTCTCCGCTTCCTGTAGTCCACGATCAGCTCCTTGGTCTTCTTGACGTTGAGGGCGAGGTTGTTCTCCTGGCACCACTGTGCCAGTGATCCGACCTCCTCCCTGTAGGCTGTCTCGTCGGCGTCGGCGATAGTCCCAACACTGTCGTGTCGTCAGCGAACTTGATGAAGACGTAGGAGCTGTGCATAGCCATGCAGTCGTGGGTGTACAGGGAGTAGAGGAGAGGGCTCAACACGCATCCCTGAGGGGCTCCAGTGTTGAGGGTCAGCGGCTCTGAGGTGGTGCTGCCCATCCTCACCACCTGGCGGTGGCCCAACAGGAAGTCCAGTATCCAGCTGCACATTGTCGGGTGCAGGCCTAGACTCCTGAGCTTGGTGTCGAGCTTGGCAGGAACTATCGTGTTGAACGCTGAGCTGAAGTCCACAAACAGCATTCGCACACAACAGTTCTTCCCCTCCAGGTGAGAAAGGGCGGTGTGAAGTGTCATGACAATCACGTCGTCGATGGATTTCTCCTTGTATGTACCATCAGCAGCAAGAGGATGTCTAGTTCTCCTCCTGTTGGTATCAGGTCAGTACATTTACCTTCGGAACGTCTAGTTGAACTGTTTAAAGGTCCTGTATGTAGGAATAATTAATCCGTTCAGGGACTACATGTAGGATTTTACAGCACAAATTGCTTTTAATTGCCAGTTTGTGAGCAGGTTGTGGTTGAAGTTAAAACATGAGAGCTTCCCCGACTCTCTCTGTCGGATTTCATGGGAAAAAGGAATGAAGTGATATGTAAGTGTGAATAATAAAAAAAATTGATATTTCATAGCTTTTTTAAAATGTGTACAAGGTTTCATTCTGATTAGAACTAACATTAGTTTGTGATCGTTTTCAATAAGATTTGTGGTTGCAGCCAGCCATTGGTCCATTGAGCTGCCCCATCTGCGCTTTGACTTGCTTGACGGCTTGGCAATAATTGAATATTATTGTTTATCGTGTTTGAAGTGTATTGTATCGTCATGAAATGTAGGTATCAAGTTATTGTGATAACCAGTTTTACAGTCTAACCGAGTTACATTGACAGCATATGGACTTAGGATCCAAATGTGAGGTTTGAACTTTTTGAAAATGTTAAATTCCTAAGAATATTGTGATATTAATTGACATTGTGTCATGTCCTCATGATAATTGTGATGTGAACTTTTACATATCGCCCAGCCCTAATTTTAAACATGCATTATGTAGGATTTTGTTCTGTTGCACGTTCCACTGAGCATGGCCACTTTTTCATTTCACTGCATATCCTGTATGTGTATGTGACCATTAAAGTTCATGAATCTTGAGACATCTAGCGGTGACGTTGCTGATTGCAACCCACAGAATCTCCTGAATTTACGTCAGAAGACAACGTTGGCTTTCTGCGTTGATGAGATTATGTGCCCATGCTGTCACGAGCCATATAGTTTACCTTAATTGCTTCCTCTTTATCAGGTTGCCAAGCCTCCCAAATTGCACCAGTCGGTGATGATTTAAACACTCTCGATGGTACTGGAGTAGAATGTTCTGAGGATGCGGGGGCACATGTTGAATTTCCTCAGTCCTCGGAGATGTGCACGCCGAGGAACTTGAACAACATGGAACAAATGAAGTCCTTGACCAGCCTCTCGAAGCAGGCAATGATCCTGAGACAGAGGAAGACAAAGTCAGCACAATGTAGAAACACACAGGGAGACTAGAATGCACAATTCTAGGAGCCGGAAACAAGCAATGCCACAGTGACTGAATCAACGATCTGGCGATGAGTGGGATGAAAGCTGGGGTTTAAGTACTGGTGGAGATGAGTAGATGGATGGCAGAAACCACGCCCACACAACACACACACAGGTAGAGGCACATGGGGAAAACAAGAGGCACGGCCGAGACCGTGACAGCTACCTAGTGGAAACCTGTTAGTTATATCAGCGAAATACCATTGACTAGTTCCTTTAAATGTAGACTATATTTAACCCAAGTGATCTATTTAATGTATTTCATAGGACCAATGTAAAAACGAGAAATCTATAAATGTGTTCAATTAATCTGTTCACAGATTAAGGGTCACAGAAGGAACAAATTGTTTTTTTTAAGGGTATTTTGTTTATTTATGATTTTTACCCTTTTTTTTTTTTACCCCAGAGAGCAAGCACACGGCCTAACCATAACACCAGATCTGGTGCTAGGGAGAGAACCAGAGGCAACTGTGGCAAGGGAAAAACTTATCTTCTGAGACAAAAGAAACCTTGGGGCAACCAGACTCTCTGGGGGTGTCCCATCCTCCTGCAAGCCACCAACGCCTGTGGCTGCCCTGGTGCTACAGATAATTGAGTTTGACTGGAGGTCCGCGTATCCGCCATTGGGGCGGAGTCCATGCCGGAGGTCCAGGCGTCAGCAGTGGGGGCAGTCGGCGCCCTCTCCTCGCTGGAGGTCCATGAATCTGATTTGGGGCTGCAGTACATGCCGGAGTTCCAGGTGTCGGCAGTAGGGCCCTTCTCACTTGAGGTCCAGGCATCTGCCATTGGGGCGCAGTCCATGCCGGAGGTCCAGGCATAGGCAGTAGGGCCCCTCTCCTGACCAGAGGTACAGCCGTCGGAAGTTGGGCCCCTCGCCTAAGAGGTCCATGAATGTGATCTGGTTCTGCAGTCCATGCCGGAGGTACAGCCGTCGGCAGTAGGGCCCCTCTCCTCACTGGAGTTCCAGGCGTCTGCCATTGGGGCGCAGTCCATGCCGGAGGTCCAGGTGTCGGCAGTAGGGGCCCTCTCCTGACCAGAGGTACAGCCGTTGGAAGTTGGGCCCCTCGCCTAAGAGGTCCATGAATGTGATTTAGTTCTGCAGTCCATGCTGGAGGTACAGCCGTCGGCAGTAGGGCCCCTCTCCTCACTGGAGTTCCAGGCGTCTGCCATTGGGGCGCAGTCCATGCCGGAGCTCCAGGTGTCTGCCTCTGGGCCGCAGTCATTGCTGGAGGGCCAGGCGTCTGCCTCTGGGCCCCAGGGTCCACAGGGCAGGTGTAGCGACGGCCCAGGCTCTCAGCTGCTGAGGCCAGCTTAATGGACTCATGTGCAGCCTGTCAAAACACCCACACACAAAGAGAAACAAACAGGTAAACCATCATGTCATTCACTCACTCTGTAAAATAAAAAGCCACTTGGAACATGTTTGAGTCTGCGTTAAGGGACGTGGAGAACAGTCTGTGTTTTGAAGCTTTGGTAGAGGACTCACCTTCGGCCTATCGTCCGTGAATGCATCAATGTTGCTGGAATGTTCCTCAATGATGGCCACAAGGTGCCTGGAGGAGAGGAGGACAGGAGATATGGTCACTTCCTGTTAGATCCCGCTAGTGTGTGTATATATGTATATGTATGTGTGTGTGTGTCTGTACCTGAGCACTCTAGCAACAGTGGCTGGACCCGACACTCTGTGCTGAGTGGCCCTTCTGTTGGGGAGCCTTTGAGACAAAACACAAAATGACAATAAAGCTCATAGCATCACTAAAAATAATATGAAGAATTAGCAACCATGTGTTTGTGATTCCTATGTGTTCCTGCACAATACTCTCAGTTGGTGAAACCAGCTTGTGCAGCACTATAACTTATTGTGTAGCCCGACTTGTGAGTTGCTTTGGATAAAAGTGTCTGCTCAATGACCAGATGTAAATGTAAGCATCAGATGCTAGGGAGTCAGAGAAAACACACAGAATACACAATGTTTGTGTGCAGAAGGATCTCCTGCGGTCCTTACCCCAAGTGGTCCGGTTGCTTCACTGGGAGGCTGATGCTAGTGGCCTGGACTGAGCAGTTTGGCAGCTCTGGCTCACTAGCGCCTCCCTCTGGGCTGATGTCCAACACGGGTGCTGGCACAGGACCTGGTGCTGGCTCTGTTCCAGTTCCAGTCCCTGTCCCTTCTACGGCCTGGGACACACACACACACACACACACACACAACACACACACACACACACACACACACACACACACACACACACACACACACACACACACACAGTAAGTCTCCCCTGGCATCAGTTAAACATCCGTTACCAATATATTTGACTAAATCCAATTTGTGGTGCCTTGCCACAAATGTAATCAATATCAATAAATCCAGCACTTTGATATCTGTGATAACATGTGACATGTGTGTGTAAAGACATTTAGTTATGCAAGTACTAGTATGTGTGGCGTGTGTGTGGTTGGTGGCTGGTTTAAGCAGCCTCATCCAGCCCAAGTTAGCAGCCCCATTCGAATTGTCCAAAAAATAAGTAAATAAATAAGTCCTTTCCTAACTACCTTACCTTAAACCCGTCAGGGGGTCAAGGAAAGATGGAAGGGAGAATTCATAAGGACTTAGGAAAAGACAACCGTGCTGTTAAGAGAATGGGACCACTCTTACACTAATGCAGTGTCCCTGACAAATAAATACAAAAATGCACCACATGTGTGCAGCTTCACCCGGCCCCAGACCAATCAGCCTGACTCGGGCCAGGTGAGGCTGCTTAAACCAGACACCAGCCAATGTAATAGATGAGCTGCCAGTGTCACGTCATTACCTGTCATCACCCAGAGTGGAGCTACTGGGAGGCTCCTGTCCTCCGTTGTCCACAACATGTGTCTTTGGGCCCCGCTTCCACTGTTGCATTTAAAGTAATAGAAAGTGCTACAATTAGACAACCATTACAATTTATTTGTAGTTAGCATTCTGTGGATACAATTACTTTCCATTGGGAAATTCAGGTGTCCCAGTGGACAGTCAAAAAAAATCAAAAAGTACACAAAGTAAACATACAAGATATACCAGATATGAAAAAGTACACAAAGTAAACATACAAGATATACCAGATATATCCATGATAAGAGAGAAAAGCTGTGGTGAAAGTACCTTGAGGAAGCGAGCCCAGCATGGCCACTGCCGTCCAGTCGCAGGCGGACTGGAGGCGGCCTCAGAGTCTCCGTTGTTCTGGATGGAGTCACTGATACAGGAGAACACACACACACACATAGTTTATTCTCGATACTCCCACCTATTTCTGATATACATCCATATTGTTGTGAACTATGCTATCGTAACACTGTGGGCAACCTGATTCAAGGGCTATCATGTGGTTATTGCACCACGCCACTTGAATGTGATTCCTCAGTGCAGTTGTGTGGGGGACCAGTGACCTTGTCCCTGGTGTCTGATCATCATGTCCTCACTAGACAAAGTGAAACACTTTAGAGAGCTCCTTTACCTCTGCTGTTGGCTGGACGGCTCAGGTTCTGCCACAACCTCAGAAGTCTCATTGTTCTTCTGTTCACATGTGGAAGAAAACACCACAAACAACTCAGACATCACAAACAGCAATCGTAGTTTCATTGAGTAGTGATAACGATCCATTTCTACATGTACAGTAGATGGGACTTTCCAAACTGTAGAGTTTACAAGCTTTCCATTGGGACATCCAGGTGTCCCAGTGGACAGTGCAGGACACAGGTCACAAATACATAAACAATCAAAAAGTACACAAAGTAAACTAAAATAAGAAATACCATAGATATATCCATCATAAGAGAGGAGAAAAGCTGTGGTGAAAGAACTTGAGGAAGGGACGCCAGCGCACAGACCTCCTCTGCTCCTGCTCAGGTGGACTGCAGGCGGAAGAGTCTTCGGCCTTCATCACAAACACCAATGGTAGTTTGATTTAGTATTGATCAGAACAATGAAGCATTTCTACTAGTGGTGGGACTCGATTAAAAACATCTAATTAATTAGAGGCTTTCTAATTAATCAAAATTAATCGCATTTTAATGCATATCAATATTTGACAGAGAAGCAACATTTTTCAATTAAAATGGATTTTGGTATACGAGTGAATTAAGACATACATGGACATAGACATATATAGACATACACTGTACATAGACATATACATAGACATATACAGTACATAGACAGACATACGTTTAAGCAGCAAAATCCTGTTTATTTTAGCTACACAGACCAACAGTTTAACATAAAGTGCCTTTTCTACCATATAAAATGGTAACAAAAAAAGAAACCAACGCGGTCTCTTCCATTCTGTCCATATTTGAGCCGACAATTCGTCCACTGAGAAACGTTCCGTGTTGTTTGGAGTGCAAAAATAAAGTGCGATTTTCTGTAATTAATTAATCTAAATTAACGCGTTCAAATCCCAGCCCTAATTTCTAGATGTAGATGGGACTTTTTTTTGCCAAACTGTAGCGTGACGTCAGACTAACGGTCGACCTCTCTCTCTGTCCACTTTTTATAACGAGCAATGGTTACAGAACGTTAATTAACGGACATTTCTGTCGCCAAGCGTCGTCTATGGAACACTTAAAACCTTATGATTTAACCATCTCATCATGACTATCTCGTAATTACGACTTAACTATCTCATCATGACTATCTCGTTTTAATTATGACTTAACCGTCGTCACCGTGACGATCTCATAGTTACGACTCGATCTGATCGCTATGTCGTCGTAATTATTCTTGATACTAATCTTAATTAATGTCGTGTATCATCGGGTGGTTCTTACCTGGGGGCGTCTAAAGCTGCCAAACATTGTTGTTCTCAGAAAGTTAGTTGCTGCTGATGGAAATCGTACCAAACTGTAATAAGTTCGATGCGTTCTCCGTCTCTGCGCTCTGAGAATGATCACATGAACCCTTAGCGACGCTTTTATATAACCGATCAAAAACCTCGCGAGGCGCGAGACCGTGACCATATATGGACATGTATGTTCCCGCGGGTTGATCAGCGGGGATGTTAAAAGGCATTGTCACGTGATCAGCGCAGTTTACAACTAATTACATTTTATTCTTTATATTTTGAAATTATTATTATTATTATTATTAATAACATTTATTTTAAAAAAAAATCCGGGAATTTATCAGTGTTTATTTTGAATATTAAAAAAACGAGTGAAAATCGATTGAAGAAAAATCAAGAATACAAAAGTCCGGGTGAAAATCGGATTATAAAAATAACAATGCAAAGATCAGGGTGAAAATTTGATTTTAATTCCAAACATTGATAATTTACTGCTTTTCAGTTGGAATTGTTTGTTTAATGAACACTGCTGGAAAAATTCCTCTGCTTGTTCCATCCAGCCTCATGTCGCCACAAGAGGACACTGTTACATAATCTCACATATAAATATATATAGTACTATATATATATATATATATAGTACTATACACAAGAGGACACTGTTACATAATCTCACATATATATTAATATATATAGTACTATATATATATGTAGTACTATACACAAGAGGACACTGTTACATAATCTCACATATATATTAATATATAGGCCTATAGTACTATATATATATATAGTACTATACACAAGAGGAAACTGTTACATAATCTCACAGATATATTAATATATATAGTACTATATATATATATATGTAGTACTATACACAAGAGGACACTGTTACATAATCTCACACGAAAATCGGTAAAAACCGAAAAGACTGAGCCTTGAATATTGTTAATGTTCTTTCTATCAGGTGCAATATCTAACCATTATTATTATCACAGCTGTATTACACTTCAATTATGCCAAATTGTTTTCGCCGTCTGAATATCTTATCTTGCCTACATATTTGTATATTTTGACTGTACATTTGTAAATCTGTGAGTTTATTTTTATTATTCTGTTGATTTCCATATTGCTTTATTGTACTGTATTGCTATGAAACCTGGGACAAGGATTAATAAAGTTATCTTATCTTATTAAAGATAACTTATCTTATCTTATCTAGCAAATTCCAGATATATCTCCGACTGTGTGTATATATAAGTCTATATGTGCATATCTATACATCGCTATATATCTATATGTGTATATACAGTATATATCATATTTATATAGACATCTCTATATATATTATATCTCTCTATATTTATATTGATTATATATCTCTCTATCTCCATTTATTATATCTATACTGTATATATATAGTATATATACACTGCAGAGTGTTACTATGGTAACTGAGATAGAGGCCGCTGAAATAGACTGCCAGCCAATCACACCAATCACACCAATCACACAATCACACCAATCACACCTGCTCATCCACCCTCTTGGTAATAATTAAACTTCAAGCTTCAAACAGGACAAGAACAATCTCTCTTTCTCCGCCGTGCAAACATGTGTTGAAGATTATTCTGGGGCGGGGCTACCGGCTCCCCTGGACACGCCCCCTCCAGGTCCAGGTGGACTAAGGAGGACAGTTGTGGAGGACAGGTGTAGAGGACAGGTGTAGAGGACAGGTGTAGAGGACAGGTGTAGAGGACAGGTGTAGAGGACAGGTGTGGAGGACAGGTGTAGAGGACAGGTCTGGAGGACAGGTGTGGGCGACAGGTGTAGAGGACAGGTGTGGAGGACAGGTGTCAGAGCTGATAGGAGACAGAGCTGACAGCGTGCGTGTGTGTGTGTGTGTGTGTGTGTGTGTGTGCGCTCCTGGTTTGTGAAGCCACACACATGTCCCTCGAAGGCATGACCGAATCCTTTTGGGTGACTAAGCGTGCGTGCGTGTGTGTGTGTGTGTGTGTGTGTGTGTGAGTGTGTGTGCGTGTGTGTGCGTGTGTATGTGCGTGTGTACGTGTCTCCAGAGTGTCTTCTGCCTCTCGTGTGGGAAAACAACAGCCGTGACCTTTCACCCCGTTTGAAGGAGGGTGAAAGGAGAAGGTGCTGCAGTGGAGAAAACGGTGAGATTTGGAGCAGAGCACCCCCCCTCCACCTCACCCTCCAGCCCTCCTACATATCCCCCATCATACTTTAACTTCTCCTGGCATTGAGCTAATGAGTGTAAAAGCCAGTCATCCATTAAAGTGGTTGCACGCTGGTGGGCACAATTGGTTGTGCTTGCGTGCTTGTAGATAACATTATTCACAAGGACGGGTCAGGCAGGTCTGTAGCATTCCACACTGTGTCCTGTGTTCTTGCGGACAGCCATGATGACACCCCTCACCTGGACAAAGACTATAAACACTGTCTCCTAGAAGTTCTCCTGCCACAGGTGTTCTCCTCCAACTCTTCTGTCATCGGAGGCCTCTTAGTGACTGCAGCCATTGGACAAGTCAATTTGGAGTTTAGCGACTGCAGTCAAGCCTGTGTAATTAGCCCCATCTTGTGGATGAAATCGGACATATTAGGCACGCATGCATTCACTCACAGAAACATGCACACATGTACCTGTGTGGACATGCACACACAAATAATATATACACAATATGACATTTAGACTCGCAAATACATTTAGTGATAATAAAAAGCTAGCCTTGAGAGAGAGTGTAAATAAAGATCTTATCTTCAAAAACCCCACATTGCTTAATCTCTTATAATGGAACAACCACAAACCAATCATTCGGATTGCGGCTAAACATCAAAACAGCAGAAGAACAAACTGCAACTCCGGCGTGTCTAATCAAGCCTTGTTTCTGTTACTTTGTGCCGGCACGAAACAATTAAGTCACCGCCGCTGGCATTGTAGATATGGCATTGCATTGCCAATGACCACCAACAGCGTGCAATACAAACCGTTTGTCATTCTGTCATCTCTCTGCGCGTGTGATGGAGATGAAATGAGCGCAGCACACAGAGGCCTACAGCTAGGTTCTAACAATATAAATATAAGCCTCATGATTCTATTGGACGTCAGGATAGGATAGGGTATATAGGAGGAATGAACTGTATGCTGTAGTTTTCCCATTGACAGACTTGCATGTTCGTACGTCCCGGCACTTAAAAATAATCTTATCCTAGCTACTGTATCTTGCCGTTTACCAGAAAATGGTCAACCTAGCACTTATTTGTGCTTGAAACTTTCATTCAAATCTTACCATAGCGGAAACGATATATTGTGGTTTCACTCTCTTTTGGATAAATGTACTTATTGTAAGTCGCTTTGGAACAAAACTGTCTTCCAAATGCCTTAAATGTAAATGTCAACAGAGAGTGATGCAGCCACATATATTTCCTGTCACTCACTGTTGGAAAGAGATTTGTTTTCCTCACCCTAATGGTAGAACATTAACAACAGATGTGTAACTAGGGGGCGTGGCCTATATAATATGCAGTGGCTGTATCTTACTGTTGATCTTGATGAAGGCCTGCGGGCCCAAACATCATTCAAATCAAAAATAAATTCATGTGGAGCGTTGACACTTTGAACTTTAAAGTATTTTCCAGTGTTCAGCACCTCGGTACAAACCTTGGTGTGCGTTACTTTTCAGTTAGACATGCCCACGGGTCCTATATCCTATATCCTAGAGGGGTGATTGGGGCCTGTCTAAGAAGCCTGTTGGATTTTTATGGCCCTGTTTTCACACAAAGTGGAACTATCTAGATTCTACAGCCGCTTTTGAATTTCGATTGTATTCAGGGGCCCGGTGTCGGATTCAGATGATGGTGAATCAGGCTTTTAGCTGACAAAGCAGATTCTGCAGAACCCTCTCTGGGTTATCGTTCCCTCCTCCTGTCACTGTGGTCCTGAGCACTTGGAGATGTCAACTCCTCCATTTAATGGAACACAGAACCCTGTAAGAAATGTGGCAAACTGGGGAAAAAAACACTAACTTCCTGGCAATCAGTTACTTCCTTTGAGACTATAACTGTGATTAAGGGTTATACAAATATAATTGACTTGACTTAAAAACATGTGTAGCATATGGAAGATGTGTTTGTAGAAAGGTATAGCCCAGCGGTCTTCAAACGAGGGGTCTGTGGAGGACCTGCAGTGTGTGTGTGATTTTTGTGGATATTTTCTAGTTGCACCTTAATGCAAAAACCAACTTACCCGGCTTTCATTCCACCTTCAAGTCAATGTTTGCTCCACAGTGAGTGTCCAGGTCATGGGCATCGATGGACCGAGGCTTCCAGGAGTTTATCTTTATCTGATTACCCTCCCCCCCAAAAAAAATGTTTATTATGGAAATTAAAAGTAGTTACAGATTCAATCTCAAAATGTTTTAAAATGGGGGTTCTTCTTTTGTTTTGTTGGGGTTCCCCGGACCCAATTACCTTTGACCTCAACCCCCAACGTTTTCATGGGCCAAAAACGCCCCTGGCCCCTCACGCTCCCCAAAGAGATGAAGGAGCCCTGGGGTGAATAAAGGTTGAAGACCCCTTGTATAGACATTTGCATGGCTGAACGATGGACAAACTGAGGTAAACGCACACACAGACAGACACCCGTACAGCAAGACGATGAGAGACAAAGAATGTCTTGTTGCCTAATCCATGTGGGAGTGAAACATTAGGCGTGCCTGAATCTGCATACAGCCACAAGACCCGTATAAAACCCTTCCTTGAGCCGCGGCGAGGCTAATACAGAGACCCCACATCTCCGCGGCTCAAGGATCAGCATGGCTCTCCTTGCGCACCGCCGCGGCGCGACGACAGTGCTACTGGTTGTCTACCTGATGGCGCATGTGGATCGGTCAGCTGCGATGCCACCGCTGCCGCTGCCCCAGTACGCTCAGGGTGGTGCAGCAGCAGCAGCAGCAGCAGCAGCTCCAGCCCCGGGGTCACTACCACCTCCGGGCTGGGTGCCACCGCCGGGCTACCACCCGCCCACGTGCTACGCCAAGGTGCTCTCCATGGCGCGGGAGATCGCGCAGCGGGCGGCGCGGCAGAAGCGTGACCCTGAAACGGTAAGTTTACGCAAACGGAAAAGTGTATTTTTAGGAACGGGGGGGACATTTATTTTTAGAAAATGCATTTTGGCATAAGAAACAGTGTGTGATTACTGTGGGATATGTGGGATATTTAACCACCACGCGTTATCCCATGAGAATACACATGGGTAATACTTTTTCCGTCTAGCAAATGGAAAGTGTTGTCTTTTTTTTTTAGAAAATGCATTTGAATCACTTTGTGTCTTATTTTCATGTCTTGTTTTTTTATTTGATGTGGTTTTTCCTGAATTTTGGCTTTATTTCACAGAGTCACTGCATGGCACATATTCCAGACTTGTACTTAGACGTCCATGTAAGTTTATGCCAATTTCAATTTCACTCCAAATATGGAGTGAAGTATTTTGTATTACATCAGTTGGAGTTATTCTTGTGTTGAACTTTAAAAGTCAACCACTGCTATTCATCTTTGTTGTTTGCTATAGTTTGTACTTGGACGTTGTGGGTCAGTGATATTGTTTTAAAACATGTATTCTTACATATAATCATAATAACAATTCTCATATATCTATATACAAATTTCATGTTGCTGTGTATTTTAAAGAGTTCTGCTGTATAATTTTACTTTGAAATCCACTCAATCCATGCAACTATGCAAGAACGTCTTTCCACAATCCTCCCTATGAGGTCATTTTGCTAAAGCCTCCAGGTCTGCCAATGTCAACCCCCCCCCCCCCCCCCCATCCATCCATACACTGAATCCTGGTCAGGCCTGTGAAAGCATGTGTAGCTATACCAGCTATAGATGCTCATGTTGGAGCTGAGTATTCTGTCACTGTGTGCCTGCCTGTGGTGGATCCCGGCAGAACGGCTGTGTGATGTCCAAGATGAGGAGCTACATCTCCATGGTGGAGGAGCTGCGCAACCGTCGCTGCTCCTACACCCGGGAGGTGAGGAAGCTGGGCCTGGCCGTCAGACAGCTCTTCATCATCATGGCCGAGCGGTGCCACTGGGTGAGCGCCACACAAGACCGATGTCCCATGATCCCATCTCGGGGCAAATCAGATTAGATGGTCTGAGATTGTGTGAGGTTGTGTGAGATGCTATGAGATAGTGTGAGATGATATGAGAGAGTGTGAGACACACCAGACCAGCACTGAATCACCTCCTCTCTTGGTTTGCAGGACTTGGTGTTCACAAAACACAACTGCGCTGCACTGGAGCGTCCTCAGCCAGGGTGGACCTACTGACAGGCGAGAGACAGCGGCGGATAATGGAAAGCAGTGAAAGCGAGGGGGGTGTGGCTATCTCAGCATTCCACCTCTTTGCATGGAGTCTAATTTGCACATTTTACTGTTCCAAGTTTTCATTTTGCAAGATACATCCATAAACCCCCCAACCACACCAACCACACCCTACCCTCACAGGAAGTTTAACATGTATATCATGCAAATACAATCACATGCAACCAAAGATACATCCACCATGTCACAGATTCTTATTGGATATTATTACCATTTTCTTTTGGTCATGTGATAAAATAAATACTATACTATAATACATTTTTAATAACCAGCCTTGTGTCGTCTTTTGATGATATGAAAACCTCTCAGATGAATGACATGCCATTGTGTTTACATTGGTTAAATTACATGCTAATGTAATGCTAATGGTCCAACTCTGACTGTTGAAGTAATGATGTGGGTGTGTCACATTATACAAACCTGACTTCAACAGACTGATGTCATGGAAATGTTACTCCAGCACATATAAACAATGTATTAGAACCCTTGGGTTGAAATAGCTATACTAAACACCAAAAAAAACCATAGAAACTATTATATTTTGTTGCAGACGGACCTCACAACTTGACAACTTGTCATGACGTCCAGGAATACCACAGTGTCTTTTTGTGTAGAGAGCAGAGGTACCACAGTTGTGTTAGTTGTGTTCATTTTTAGTCACAGCGATGCATCATGTACTGTATATGTATACTGGTGACCAGCGCCCCCTCTGCTGGCCAATTAGGGCAGTGCATGTTGAATAGCCATCACCACAGAATATATGAAACAAGATATTTCTCTTGCGTGCAACACATTCGCAATTGTGATATTGCGTAATATTATATCAGTCGGCTAATAGTTTTCTGTGTGCTTTGCTTGTTAGTTGCAACAGATTTCAAGGTGAATGAAAAACATGAACATTCATATTAACAGTGAAACAACATCAACCCACACGTGCAGAAGTTACAAATGCATGGTAGTTTACCATGACGAAATCAGCAGAATTGGCAGACTGTGACATCGCCTTCAAAGCTCTCCTCAAAACACACCTCTTTAGACTGGCATTTAAGGACCTGTGTTAAAAATGTTATAGTTTTTTTGTTTGTTCGCTTCTAACTGATCCTCCTATGTACAGCGCTTTGGGTTCTAGAAATGCGCTCAATAAATTTGAATTATTATTATTATTATCGCAAAAATAATTAAAGGAAATGATGGGGGTTTGGCCCTATATATATATTTTACAGTCCATGGGTTTGGCACATTGGCACCGTTCTACTTTGAGGCAATGGCAAATATCGGCCACTAGGCGGCGATGCGGCGCTGTCTACGATGACATGTTCATCCCTGAGGTGTTCACAGGAACATTTTGTGACGCATTAATTAAAACTTCTATTGTTCTTCACAAAGAGTCTGAGTCTGTTTTTGCTCTTCGCGTCACCAAGTCACAAAGTAAGCGGAGCGGGAGAAACCCTGAACCTCAATGCACAATGACGCAGAATCCTGCAGGGTCACGCACCACTGGGCCACTGTAATGACCCAGTGGTGCGCTGCATGGCTGCTGCAAGAAATATTCTGGATCACCATTGTAATCCCCTCCCCCCACCCCCCTTTATATATATATCTATATATATATATATATAGATATATACCGTAAATCCTCTAATAGTTGTTTGTTTTGTTTTTATGTGGCAATGTGTGCAATGTTTTGCAATAAAAGTCAGGAAATTAAGGGATTATGATGTCCATGAGAGTTTAATTTTAAGAAATAAAGGCCTGCCTCTAATATAAGCCTGCCTCCAACAAAGGCCTGGTGCTCTTTGCGGCTCAGTAAATAAAGGCCGCGGCCAATATTAGAGGATTTACGGTATATATAACCACTGTGGCAGCGGGTGGGGTGGGAGCGGTGGTAAAGGGCGGGGCCTGAGCGAGGGAGGGAGGCGAGGCCTGAGCGAGGGAGGAAGGGGGGCGGGGCCTGAGCGAGCGAGGGAGGGAGGCGGGGCCTGAGCGAGCGAGGGAGGGAGGGAGGGAGGCGGGGCCGAGCGAGGAGGGAGACGGGGAGGCGGGGCCTGAGCGAAGGGGGCGGGGCAGGCAGTCAGCAACAAGTTACCCGGGCAGCGTCTCAGTGGTGAGTGTGTTTGTAGCGGCAGGTGGTCGCGCACACACACACACCAGTGTCTCTTGATTAGGAGCCAGGACTTTACCTTCAACACACCTTTTCTGTTTTTCTTTTTTAAAACCTCGACAGCTTGAAATGGACGGCGTAAGAATAGGCTGATCACCTCCATACGTTTTTAGTGAAGTCGCTTTTTATTTATATATATATATATCTTTTTTAAATTATTATTAAGGACGTGGTGGACGAATTTAAGAGCCGAGATTCGTTAGCTGGTGAAGATCTAGATTAGTTTTTTTTTGGCGGGGGGGGGGGTTTGTTGATATTTTAGTTCTTGTGTTTGGTGGCCATGGCCCTCGCCAGGTTCAGTAAGATCTTACGGCTCCCCACCATCGAGCTCAAGAAGAAGGTGAAGCAGTACGAACACGTCCACCGGGACATCAACCCCAACGACCAGTGGGAGATCATCGGCGAACTGGGCGATGGAGCTTTTGGAAAAGTCTACAAGGTACTTGATGTGTGCCTCCTCAGTGATGATGATGATGATGATGATGTGGTGGTGCTGGTGGTGGTGGTGCTGCTGGTCTTCTTCTTCAGATCACTTCTCAGGTCGTATATTGTTGGATCCAGCCCCTCTGAGAAAACCACTGGAACCAGCTGGTGTTTTTTTTTAAATAGTTGTTTTCCAAGAGGTTGTCATATTGGAAAAACAAAAATAATACAAAAAAATAAATCAACTAAGCCGTTTTTTAGGGCATTTCTTTCGTACACGTTGGCAGAACAATCTTTGCTTATTATGCCTGATCTCGGATCAGATCTTGGATGACCGCTCTGACGTCTCAATCTAATGATGATGATGATGATGATGATAATGACGCTCATCTAAATGCGATTTGTTCGTGAGATTAGTTTATGTCTACTAACGGAGGCACTGTTGCGTGGGGGCAGGTCAGAGTCCGTCCGTCCGTCGGGTGGAGTGTGGAGCAGCCACACCTGAGTCCTCCTGGAGCGCGTCTCTCTCTGCAGGGGGCGCAGCGTCAGCCGGGGGCGCACCTGGTCCAAGTTGGGCAGGGATGGGCTGGGCTGGGCTGGGGGGGGCAACCATTTAAAACGTGATCGATGGGCTTCTTTGCATGCACCCCCCCCCCCCCCCCAGAGTCTAGGCTCGACATCAGTTTTCACTTGAGATGCATTTCTTCTTTTTTTTTAATATGCATGTGATTGAGTTTGTTTTGGAGTCTGTGGAGTGTGTGTGTGTGTGTGTGTGTGTGTGTGTGTGTGTGTGTGTGTGTGTGTGTGTCCTTGCCCGGCGGAGCACATAGAGCGTCTTTGACTGCGGATACACACCCGAGTTCTGTGGAAGAAGTGATGCAGCCAGTCGTCGGTGTAAAAACAGAACAAGTGGCCCTTATTTTTTTTTTCTACCTTCTCTTTGGGTGTGTTTTGTTTCCATTGGACACGCTAAAGGAAATAAACACACAAAATAAACACACAAGGACATCCACAGAAGGAGGTGTACTGTACAAGGGTGCAAGAATACTGCACTGCTGGTGTGTTCTGTGTTGTTCTAGTACAGTGTGATTTTTTTTTTTTTAACTGATGCACACTAGTCCTTCAACCATTAAATAGCTGTGTGTGTGTGTGTGTGTGTGTGTGTGGTGTGTGGTGTGTGTGTGTGTGTGTGTGTGTCTAGAATTTCTTTACGCATTTCACAGATGTGCAAGAAGTGAGACCCCCATTATCAATTGAACACGCACACACACACACACACACACTTCTTCACGTCCACAACTTGTTTGTTTGTTTGATTGCAGACACACGTTTGACCTGTCATCTGTGTCTCTCTGGCCACCAGGGGAATAACCAAACCCCCTGTTACTTTCTCTGGCTGTGTGGCCTATCCAGGCACGTGGTGGCTCCTCGAGTGTGTATATCAACTACTGGCCCATGATGAACAGTAAAGAGGCTTATTGAAAAGACTGATTGAAACTTTTCCACTCCCAGCTGATTCATCATAACCACAACAACAACAACACCCCTGACTTACCTGTGTGTACGTGTGTGTGTACGTACGTGTGTGTGTGCGCGCGTGTGTGTGTGCATGTGCGTGTCAGTTATCTGGTGAAGTCGTTGAACTGAAGTCGGTCGGTGAACCAACATCCTCATTAGTGTTTCCCACACGGTGAGATCCTTTCACTTACACTCACTAACCTTTTTCACTAAAGTTTTTCACTCACTGCTTATACTCACGTGTAAATTGTGAAGTGACAATAAAATACTTGAAACTTGAAACTTGAACTTTTCACCGGGGCCATCATTTGACCTTCCTGCCCCATGCCTCATACCAGACTGATAAGGAATTTTCACGATTTGGAATGGCAATCGGCAGAGCCCCCACAGTACAATATAACAACGATGTGGTTTAACGTACGAGTTGGTGTTCAGGTTCTCCAGGTCCGAGACCTGTAGGGTCTACATGGCCGACTAGAACAGAACTGTTTAGTTTAGAATTCACTATATGTGAACCCCCCTCCCCCTTTAGTTTGCATCCACTAAGAAAACAACTTTTGTGGCTTGATCTAAAAGGAAGAAAAAGATTTGTGAGTGAACCTGACCAATAAAAGTATTGCAGAAGCAAAGAATTGCAATATTCTCATTAACCCCCCCATCCTAGCACCACCATGATTACAAATACATTAAAAAAATACCAAAAGTAGTTATATTCGCCAGTGACGGCTACAGCCTGCGACCAGACCCTCGTCTGCAGTCTGAAGTGTGGCGGCGGGGATCTGTTCTCCACCTGCAGCTTTGATGCTTCACATGGGAGAACGACGGGACTCTGGACTGTCTGCAGGAAGTTGTGGGCAGGCGTCAGGGGCGGACTTCCTGTGTACGCCCCCTGGAACATCAGGCTAATCAGCTTGTTGTGGGTGCGCAAGTGGGAGAGGTTTTTTTTGTTGCACTTTTTTTTCTCATCATTAAGATAAGTTGAAGTGTTTCCATGCCTGAAGACGCACAAATTCTCTCCCTTGCTGCCGACGCTACTCCTGAGCATCTGTGTTGTTTGAGTGCATAGTAAATATAATGCATACATTGACAACGTAAGTGAACTAACTGCGCACCCGTATTGACCCGTATTTGGTTGGTGATTGATCTCGGATCCGGAGGTTTGACAATGCTATAGCCGAACTTCTGGGGGCAAGAAACCAGCAAGTGCGAGGGGCGGAGTTAAGCAGGGTTTCCTGTTCCTCTAAAGAGTGGTTGCCTAATTTGTTTATTTTTGTCTTTTGAAAAATCAAAGTGAAGACGGCATAACCCTTTTTTATTTTTATTTTTTTATTTTTATTCCCTTCTATATAACGTTTGTTTTGTAACATGATTATCGGAAACAAATTCGAAGCGAAAGAAATTGAAATGCCATTCACACAGATGTGAGCTTGTCTGCCATCAGACGTTTAGTTGTTCATATTTTGACTGTGCTAATGTGCACTCATTGCAGTGCAAGTGTGAAAGGAAGCAACCTTTTTGTTTTTCTAAATGTAAATATCTTTGAATATTCCACTTTATTCGATATTGATTACAGTACACATTTCTGCCCGTTGTAAAACACAGTGGGCTTGTGGAAACAATACAACAATGTTGGCCGGTATGTTTCTCCTGAGGAGGCACCTGACTGGATCTGTGACAAGTTCCAAGTTCGTGGCCTAATAACAGGTTGGTGGACCTCTCAGAGTTGCCAGGGGCACATTCCACTATGGTCTCCAGTGACCCCCCCCCCCCCCACCCAACCATGGAGGTGACAGCACAGTCCCACAGCGCTTAAATGCTTCCCATTACATTCAAAAAGGACTAATGCCATCAGAATACTATATGCCAGCGGAGGCATGTGCCATTCAAAGTCCTTCATGAGATCTAAGTAAGGTTATGTTTGCTGTTTTCATACCCATGGGTTGTTTTCATACCCAGTGGATTAGGCTGGGTGTGTTTTCAAGATGTAGGCCTAGGCCTATGCACCGATGCAGGTCATAGTCCTCTCCATTATTAATTCATTGAATTATTTATTTACCAGGGACCGTGCACATTAATCAACATTTCACTTTCTACATCAATGTGCCAGAGTTAGCTAATGAGCTAATTTCCGTCTGTAGTCCCTGGACAGGTTATTACAAATTACTGGCCATACAAAGCTTCAGCAATCAATACAACACAATATATGAATACATTACTAAAATAACAGATATTTGAATCGATGATATGGAGAGATTTTCAGTATTTCAGTCAGTATTCATCCACAATGCATACATTTAATTGTTTAAATGTCGTATTTTTAAAATGGGTTACTTTAATATGGCTACGTTCCACAGCTGGGTTGATTGCTATACGGCCCCTGCATGGGAGGCTCCCCTCCGTGTTTGAACTGCTCTCCAAACCCCGCACCCCAACGTTCATTTCCACTATCTTTTACCATCCATCCATTCTCGTCCGCTTATCCGGGGCCAGGCCGCGGTGGCAGCCGGCTAAGCAGGGCCCCCCAGGCTTCCTTCTCCACCAGCCACACTCTCTAGTTCCTCCTGGGGGGTCCCGAGGCGTTCCCAGGCCAGACGAGATATATAATCTCTCCAGCGGGTTCTGGGTCTGCCCCGGGGTCTCCTCCCAGTTGGACGTGCCCGGAAAACCTCTAAAGGGAGGCGCCCGGGGGGCATCCTAATCAGATGCCAAATCCAAATGCACTTGTCTTCAACGCTCAAGTTGATCTGGCTTGAGACATGAGGACACTCGCCTACCGCTGACCCCCGGCAGAGCCCACGCCTTGCCGGTGGACCAGGAGACGTGTCTGGCCGTCTCAGAGAGGCTCTAATCTCTGGGAGCAGCCGGGTGGGGTCTGCCTGATAAGGAGCCCTCTCCGCTGGGCGTGGGGGCGGCCATGACAGTCCCCCAGCGTCCTTCCTGCCTGAAGCGTCCCGTGTGTCATGAGACAAATGTCCTCTCTTCCTTCATGCTAGCGGCACATTGCTCCCAGCGTTTCAGTTGATTTGGTGATTTTTGGTACCATGGCAGGATTTCTATACGTTTTGAAGTGATAGGCTATATGTTTACAGGACTCAAATGAAATGGCTACATAAGGGTGGAGTGATAATGATAATGATGATAGTAAGTAGTTTTTTCAATGGGAAGTTTTTTCAATGGCAACCAAACTTTTGGTTTGGCTGAAACTCTGAAAAATGGCCAAAAAAGGGATGTATTCAGAACATATTAAGGACTAGACACGATTAGCTTAAGTATTCCTTTGTTTTCTCCAGTGGTCCACTCATGATGAGTGGACCACTGATCCACTCCAGTTCTAATCTGCCTGAGAACATATTCTCACGCTATCACCAGTACAGGAACACTAAAGGTTTGATGAGTGGTGATGACCTTCAACAGGCTCTCATTCGCTGTCTTGTTGAGGCCAAACCCTTTTTTTTTTTCTTTTTTCTTTTTTGCACCATAACAATTCCTCCGCAGCCACAGAATTTTGTAATCGCAACTGTGTGTGTGTGTGTGTGTGTGTGTGTGTGTGTGTGTGTGTGTGTGTGTGTGTGTGTGTGTGTGTGTGTGTGTGGTGTGTGTGTGTGTGTGTGTGTGTGTGTGTGTGTGTGTGTGTGTGTGTGTGTGTGTGTGTGTGTGTGTGTGTGACAAAACATTGTTGTTCTGTAGTTGTCTCGGTGAGAAAGAATAACAGCAACTGATAATGTAGCCTAGCCTTCCCTAGCGCCTTCTTCCTTAAGCCATTTTGCGCTGTGTGTAATATAGTGTCAAGATAAAGTCTGGCTTCGTTGGTGTGGGAAGGTTTTTACTCAGTTTATCCAGATATGACATTTTGGTTGGTGAAGTTCTGACTGAAATGTTTGAGTAATGTTAATTCACCCTTGAGGCATTTCTTCTAGTTTTGAAATGAAGCAATCTGAGAAACCATGTCGCCATATAGAAGATCTATTATTATTATTATTATTATTATTATTCCTCTGTATGATTTCAATAATGGCAGTTTTCGATACACAACCTAGAATGAGCTGTTGTGTTGTTGTATACTGCACACATGTGGTCGCCATATTAATGTAGGCTTAACGACGTGCAGAACAAAACATCATAAATCTTAAAAATGTGTTTTCACAGAACGTTGTGAACTTTGAGAACTTTGTTCTCAAGAAACGTCCGATGATGTCTTGTTCCAATGACAGACAAAGATACAAAGTCAATGACTCCCCACAAGTACTCACGCAAGATATGACCTACATTAAATAAGTGTAACAGGTTTTACACGTAGACCTTTCTGTCTGTCATCCATGATCATCATTCGCCATCTGGCACTGATTTCCACACACACAGACAGACACACACAGACAGACACACACAGACAGACACACACAGACAGACACACACAGACAGACACACAGACAGACACACAGACAGACACACAGACAGACACACACAGACAGACACACACAGACAGACACACAGACAGACACACACAGACAGACACACACAGACAGACACACAGACAGACACACAGACAGACACACACAGACAGACACACACAGACAGACACACACAGACAGACACGCAGACAGACACACACAGACAGACACGCAGACAGACACACACAGACAGACACACAGACAGACACACACAGACAGACACACACAGACAGACACGCAGACAGACACACACAGACAGACACACACAGACAGACACACAGACAGACACAGACACAGACACAGACACACAGACAGACAAAACCACATAATAACGGCAGGCTAAAGGGAATGCACAGCCTTTGATGAAAGGTGTGCGAGACCGCCGGGACCTTGCGCTTGGCGTGCGGCCCCTCATGTCCTCAATAATGGCCGCTAAGTAGCATCTACTGTACTTGACTCCTCCCTGGGCCTCAGGTGGACCAGGTCTTGCCAACCGGCGGCGTTGGGATTAGCATTAGCGTTCACACAGGCAAGGAGCTGTCCAGGGAGGGGGTGGTGACTGCGTCTCAGCGCGACGCTCACACGCGGAAAATCGACGCATCGGCAGCACTCTCTGTGCTACCCGAGGTGCAACGGGAAGGTTTATTGACCCCAGAGACGTTTCTCTCCACGGTCATACGCAGCGATGGAGAGTGCTCGAGTGGTGCCTCTCTCTGCTCATTTTTGTGCACTATATGGACAGGCCTGTGCTCCGGCACACATGTTTGTTCACTTATGCCACAGTCACTGATTGACAGGCGTCCGTTTTATGTATTTATTTGTTTGTTTTTAATGCGTTTTAGTTTCAGTGGGAAGGGGAAGTGGGTTAAAGGCTCACAAGTCTACAAGCAGGGTGGCAGGCAAAAGGGGGGACGGCGGCGGCGGCGGGGGGGGACTACGGCGACATAAAGGAGGCAATGCAGTCCACCGCAGATCTATTATTCTGCTGCGTTTTTGTAACACGCATTTCTGCTGACTTTTCCAAATGGGAAATAACGAAATGAGCAGAGTCAGGCAGCCAGCGTAGCGGTTTAATGACCAACCCTGTTTAGCGCTCGCGTGGTGTTCAGCATTATTGCCCAGCATGATTTGGCAGGTTCATCTGGCCACGGTCTTCCTGGACACTACAGTGTATATATATATATATATATATATATATATATCGAAACTGTGAAACTTTTACTTTTGTTGCCGTGTGAATCGTAAAGTACCAAGTTTGGCACCATACATACCAAGAGAACTTTTTCTCCGCTAGTGCTGACCTCCAATACACCCCCACTCCTCTCCAGGTGGCCGTCAATCTACCGTCTTCACCTGTTGACCAGGCATTCAAATAATGACAATGATTGGTGGCCTTTCCGCCATTTTCCGAGTTTGACTGTGACGCGTCTGCATGTATACCAGCGTCTAGTGTGGAATAATCCACACACGGGTATTCTAGAAGCACGACCCCCCCCCCCCCCACACACACACACACACACACACACACACACACACTCCGGCCTTTTGTGCTGTGCATGGCTCTGGGCGGCGGGGAGCCAGTTTGGTGGGTGACATGTTTCGCTTCCCTTTGTCCCAGGCGACGGGCTCAATGAGGTCGCAGAGGGCTTTTTTTTTTTTCTTTTTGAGGAAGGCACACGGGTGACAACGCCTGCCATGACTTTCTGTATTTGTATCTCCTCTTGTCTGTTGTTGGCAAGTAACTAATTCATCTGCACGCACACACACACGCACGCACACACACGCATGCACACACACGCATGCACACACACGCATGCACACACACGCATGCACACACACGCATGCACACACACACACACACACGGCGCCTTGAGAGCACACCGCTATAAACTGTTGGGCGTTTCCCCTGTCACTTTCTGTTACTTTAAAAAATGCACACACTAGTCACACAAGCTTATAGTTTCACGGTTCTTCAAGACGACTTTATTTGTCACGTGGGAATTGTGTCTCGGAGATAAAGACCAGGCCACGTACAAATACAAAAAATGCATACATTTATTGTGCCGTAATGCATACAAGTGCATAGCAAAAACAATATAGTGCAGTTAAAGAGTAACAAGGTCCCACATAAGTGGATTCTAGCACATGCAGGACAGCCCTTTTCTGGAGTTCAGGAGGTTCTTTGGTATACCCATTTTCAGCTATCTTGTCCTTGTAAAAGAGTCTGAAATAGGTAGAGACGCACACACGCACACACGCACACACGCACACACACACGCACACAGATGCACACTTCCCGGAATCACTCTGCGGCGTAAAGCAACGAGCACATTTCCGTCTGGTTCACACCACAGCGATGAAGTCTGCAGTACATGCATAATGTATTTGTGAGTGACATGGTTGCATCTCTGGGACGTGTCTGGGGGGTCACGTGTCAGTCGCTGTAAATCACTTGAGAGGTCATAGGGTCGGGAGTGGGGGGTGGGTTGGGGTCGGGGTGTTTGGGGGTTCGTGTGTATAGCACGGTGACGACCCCACCCTGTGGTGATGTGACTGCGGAAAGGAAACCCTGTGTGGTGTGTTGTTCACCCACCAGGACTCTCGCTTTATGCTTGGCTAGCCTCAATGCTAGAACTCGCCAAGGGTCTTTCTTAAAACAGAAGCCCACTCCGCACCGGACTCTAACAGGAGCTGTTTGGAGTGTGAGCCAACCGGATGCCTCTGTAGTAGAGATAAAAGGGCAACATGGCCGCCTTTCTGTTTAGAGTGCTTTTTGGGCAGCATTCCTAAGTCCCAGCCCTAGTTTGTGTGACGTTTTTTGGTACTCATTTAACCACAAGGCTCTTGAGACAGTAGGAATGCTAGGAGTGGAGTTGGGAATGAAGGCCGTGGACTGGCCGCTGAGGCTTCGCTCACCTGAATACCGAACTGCTGCGAGGCTGTGTGTGTGTGTGTGTGTGTGTGTGTGTGTGTGTGTGTGTGTGTGTGTGTGTGTGTGTGTGTGTGTGTGTGTGTGTGTGTGTGTGTGTGTGTGTGTGTGTGTGTGTGTGTGTGTGTGTGTGTGTGTGTGTGTGTGTGTGTGTGTGTGTGTGTGTGTGTGTGTGTCCGTCCAATGGGCCTCGGTGCCAGACTCATGAGTCCTGTGGGAAAACATCTGAACAAACACAGAATAGTGGGACACACACACACACACACACACACACGTCGGTTAACATCGGTGCACGTATTCTCGCAGACAAACACGAGCTCAGCCTTTCTTCACACACACTGGCTACACCTCCAGATCAGCTTCTGCACGCTGTCCCCTCACGTCCACATACTGTATCTGCAGTGGCTCCTATGAAGAGTCCTTTTACTCCTGAGGTCCTGATTGCAACACCAAGATCAATCCAGATCTCTACTCCTCCTCCTCCTCCTCCTCCTCCTCTCTCACCACCATCTTGGCTCAATATTTGTGTCACTATCAACAGATTTTATCAATGCGTGCGCGCCGCCTTTTTTTGCACGTCCCCCGCGGAAGCTGTTGAAATAGCTAGTTTCAGTGCTAGAACTCGGGACTAGAATAGCTGGTTCCCACAGCAGCACAACAGAGACATCGTAGTGCTGCTAATATAGGCCTGGGCGTTGCTCACGGCAACATGGCGTCCACTGCATCAGTGATTCTTGAGAAAAGAAGCCCGTGAATTAACTGATGTTTAACTAATGAATTCATGTTCATTCAATGGCTTACTATTTCATTGAGTTTCGCCCCAAGTGTGTTGCAGCTTTCTGTTCATGTATAATGTACATGAAGGCATTGCGGATTACTGCAATTTAGGTAAATACATATATTTGTTTTTGTGTTTTTGGGTTGTGACTTAATGACATACTGTGTGTGTGTGTGTGGGCCCTGAGGCTGGACCAGTTGAGAACACCACACACACACTCCCATGTTGCAAGACTCTCGTTCGCCTAATGGACGAGTAGAACTATAGTCTATAGAGTATAGTGCATTAGGGGATACCACACGAGAACACGCAGCTCGCTGCATTTAAAGTCATTAGTGACATAAAAATCAAGTGGTTGGTTTGTGAGAGTACGGCCACGTTGCCCCGCCGGAGGGCAACGTGAACAAGCTGGGGCTCAATTGTAGTACAGGGGTGTGTGTGTGTGTGTGTGTGTGTGTGTGTTACGACACACCCTGTACTACAATTGAGCCCCCAGCTTGTTCACGTTGCCCTCCGGCGGGGGCAACGTGGCCGTACTCTCACAAACCAACCACTTGATTTTTATGTCACTAATGACTTTAAATGCAGCGAGCTGCGTGTTCTCGTGTGGTATCCCCTAATGCACTATACTCTATAGACTATAGTTCTACTCGTCCATTAGGCGAACAGAGTCTGCAACATGGGAGTGTGTGTGTGGTGTTCTCAACTGGTCCAGCCTCAGGGCCCACACACACACACACAGTATGTCATTAAGTCACAACCCAAAAACACAAAAACAAATATATGTATTTACCTAAATTGCAGTAATCCGCAATGCCTTCATGTACATTATACATGAACAGAAAGCTGCAACACACTTGGGGCGAAACTCAATGAAATAGTAAGCCATTGAATGAACATGAATTCATTAGTTAAACATTAGTTAATTCACGGGCTTCTTTCTCAAGAATCACTGATGCAGTGGACGCCATGTTGCCGTGAGCAACGCCCAGGCCTATATTAGCAGCACTACGATGTCTCTGTTGTGCTGCTGTGGGAACCAGCTATTCTAGTCCCGAGTTCTAGCACTGAAACTAGCTATTTCAACAGCTTCCGCGGGGGACGTGCAAAAAAAAAGGCGCGCGCACGCATTGATAAAATCTGTTGATAGTGACACAAATATTGAGCCAAGATGGTGGTGAGAGAGGAGGA
>PIJE02000096.1:686732-751732 GCA_002895965.2 Coryphaenoides rupestris
TGCCGTAATGCATTACAAGTGCATAGCAAAAATCCTAATATTAGATGGCCAAGTTTAAAGGTGAGTAACAAGGTCGCACATTAGTGGAATTCTAGCACACTGCACGGGCAAGCCTTTTTGGAGAGTTCAGTGCAGGTTCTTTGTAATACCCATTTTCAGCTATTCTTGTTCTTGTAAAAGAAGTCTGAACATAGGCTAGAGACGCCACCAACGCACACACGCACACACGGGCTAAGCGCACAGCACAACGCACACAGATGCACACTGTCCACGGAATCACTCTGCGGCGTTTAAAGCAACGACACATTTCCGTCTGGTTCACACCACCGGATGAAGTCCTGCAGTACAGCACTAATGTATTTGGTGAGTGACATGGTGACATGGCATTCTCGGACGTGTCTGCCGGGGTGGTCACGTGTCAGATCGCTGTAATATCACTTGGAGAGGTCATAGGGTCTGCTGCGGCGGGAGTGGGGGGGTGGGTTGGGGTCGGGTGGTCTGGGGGCTCGTGTGATATAGCACGGTGAAGACCCACCCTGTGGTGATTGTGACTGCGGAACAGGGAAACCCTGTGTGGCTGTGTGTTCACCCCACCAGGCACTCTCGCTTTAGGCTTGGCTAGCCTCAATGCTAGAAGCCTCCGCCAAAGGTCTTTCTTAAAAAACAGAAAAGCCCTACTCCGCACCGGAACTCTACAGGGAAGCTGTTGGATGGTGTGAGCAAGCACCGGATGCCATCTGTATAGTAAGAATAAAAAGGGCAACGGATGGCCGCCTTTCTGTCGTTAAGTGCTTTCTTGGCAGCATTCCTAAGTCCCACAGCCCCTAGTTTGCTGTGCACGTTTTTTGGCGTAGCATTTTAACCACGAAGGCTCTTGAGACAGTAAGGAATGCTAGAGGATGAGTGGAATGAAGGCCGTGGATGCCGTGAGCTCTCGCTCCCTGAATACCGCAACTGCTGCGTACGGACTGTGTGTTGTGTGTGGTGTGGTGTGGTGCTGTGTGTTGTGATGTGAATGTATTGTGTGTTGTGTTGTGTGATGTGTGTGTGTGTGTGTGTGTTGTGGCTTTTTTTATTTTTTTTTTTTTTTTTTTTATGTGTGTTTTAGGTGTGTAGTGTGTGTGTTTGGTGTGATGTGTGTGTTGGTGTGGTGTGTGTGTGTGAATGTGTGTGTGTGTGTGTTGTCCGTCCAATGGGCCTCGCGTGGCACAGACTCATAGTCCTTGGGGAAAACATCTGGAACAAAACACAGAATAGTGGGACACAACACCACACACTACACACGTCAGGTTACACATCGGTGCACACTTTCCTCGCAGACAAATCACGAGCCCAGCCTTTCTATCACACACACTGGCTACACCTCCAGATCAGCCTGACGCTGTCCCCCCGGTCACACTGAATCTCACAGCTGATCGCCGTTAGCTCATCTGTCTAGCTCGGGGAGGCTCCTATGAAGAGAGCCTTTTTATCCTCGAGGTCCTGATTGCAAACACCAAAGATCAATCACATCTCTACTCCCCTCCTCCTCCCCTCTCCTCCTCCTCTCACCACCATCTTGGCTCAATATTCTGTGTCACATCAACAGTTTATCACATGCAACCGTGCGCGCGCCTTTTTTTGCACGTCCCCGCGGAAGCTGATTGAGAATAGCTATTTCAGTGCTAAACTCGGACTAGCAATAAAGCTGTTCCCACAGCAGCACAACAGAGATACTCGTAAGCTGCTGCTATATAGGCCTGCGGCGTTCTGTCACCGGCAACATGGCGTGTCCACTGCTGATCAGTGATTCTTGAGGAACAGACAGCCCGTGAATAACTGATGCTCCTTAACTAGAATATGATCATCCAATCGCTTATATTTCATTGAGTTCGCCCAAGTGGTGTGCAGATCTTCTTGTTCATGTTATAATGTACAGTGAAGGCATGTGCGATTACTGCAATTTAGTAAATTACATATATTTTGTTTTTTGTGTTTTTGGGTTGTGACTTAATGAACATTACTGTGTGGTGTGTGTGTGGGCCTGAGGCTGACCAGTTGAGAACACCACACACACACTTCCCATGTTGCAAAAAAGAACTCTCTGTCGCCTAATGGACGAGTAGAACTATAGTCCTATAAGTATAGTTGCGATTAGGGGATACACACGAGAACACGCAGCTCGCTGCATTAAAGTCATTAGTGACATAAAAATCAAGTTGGTTGGTTTGTGAGAGTACGGCACGTTGCCCCCGCCGGAGGGCAACGTGAAACAGCTGGGGCTCAATTGTAGTACAGGGTGTTTGTGTGTGTGTGTGTGTGTCTGTGTGTGTGTGTTAACACCCGTCTGCAGCTGATCTGACCACCGCGCATGTGCCGCGTGCAGCTCTGTGTGTGTGTGTGTGTGTGTGTGTGTGTGTGTTCCGTTTGTTATGAGGAGGTGTTGACTTTCTCTTCCTGTTGTGCATGTACACGGTTACTAGAGGACATTTTAATGGAGAGAGAGAGAGACTTGACTGGATGCAGAACCTGCCAAGATGATTCATTTATCTTTTGAAGGGAATTGAAGAATGTAGCAGGTGAAGGGATGTTTAATCTCTGTTCATCTTGAATGAAACTGTACTCTAGTTTCGACTCTAGGATGTATTATTTGTATTCAGTTTATTTTATCACACTTTTGGAAACGGTATACTGTCGGGAAAGTGCTTGAGCATGGATTCATTCATTTAGTTGTGTACGTGTCGAGTAAAATACTTGTTGTAATGTCACCACACATTCCCACACCCAACTTTGGATCACACAGTCCCCAAATAGTGGTTTCGTTTCGTGAAAACCGTGTTATTAGCAGCTTAAGCTTGATAAAGGAACCTTTCCCTGGGAGAACTGAGGCTTCCATTGAACGCATTCCAGGGCTGCACCACCGCACGGCCAGCGGGCCGCATGTCATTTCACCGGAGATGGACGGCAGGCAGAGTAGTGTTTTGGTTGAATTATGGCTCTTGTTGGGCCTAATTGAGGCCTTGTTGGGAATCATGGAAGGACACTGGCTGCATTTTCCTGCTGCTACACGAGACCAGCACTTGTGTGCGTGCGCCACACACTTTATTATATGGTTAAATACAGCAGTACTCCAATGTCTACATGAAGAAAGAACTCATTCATATTAGCTTTCTTCAATTGTTGCCGTAATAAAGCAGTGGAGTGGGCATGTAAACGAGTGTACTGTAAGAAAATGGTACAAGACTATTTTTACAGCAAGGGGATTTTTCCCCCCTTTGGGGATTTTAAAGTGACACTGCTGGTTAAATACTCTGAGTCTCTACTCCTTGAAGTCAGTTGAATAGTCTCTTGAGATCAGTTGAATAGTCTCTACTCCTTGAAGTCAGTTGAATAGTCTCTTGAGATCAGTTGAATAGTCTCTTGAAGTCACTTTGTTCAGTAGTCTCTACTCCTTGACAGCAGTCTGTTTAATAGTCTACTCCTTGAAGTCTGTTGGTTTAATAGTCTACTCCTTTAAGTCAGTGGAAGTCAGTTTTGCTTTGTTATTTCAAAGCCTCTTGGCCTTCCCTCTTGCGCTCTCTCTCTCTCTCTCTCTCTCTCTAAAAAGGCATATAAAGTCACTTGAAAGTTTGCAGCGGTTTAGAAAGACCCCTCCGCCCCGACTCTCTCAAATATCGCTGCTCATATGCTGCGCAAGTACAAGAGGAGAGGGAGGAGAGAGAGAGAGAGAGAGAGAGAGAGAGAGAGAGAGAGAGAGAGAGAGAGAGAGAGAGAGAGAGAGAGAGAGAGAGAGAGAGAGAGAGAGAGAGAGAGAGAGAGAGAGAGAGAGAGAGAGAGAGAGAGAGAGAGAGAGAGAGAGAGAGAGAGAGAGAGAAGAGAGAGAGAGAGAGAGAGAGAGAGAGAGGCTAGGCGAGGTGACCCTGAGCAAGACACCACCTAACCCTAGCTGCTCCTGACGGGTTGGTTGTTACCTTGCACGGTTGGCACCGCCGTCGGTGGATGAACAGGTGAATGTGAGGCAATACTGTAAAGCACTTTGGATAAAAGCACGATATATAAATGCAATCCATTTACCATTCTCTGCCCAAGACAACCAGTATCTATCAGAGACACATCGGCAGACAACACAGACACATTTGTCACGCCAACGACCGAGAGACAACCTGAGCGGATGACTCACCCAGAGCTTGTTCTCGTGGTAGAAGGCGTCGAGCAGCTTGACGATGTAACGGTGGTCACATTTGGCCAGGATGTCGATCTCCACCATGTAGTCCTCTAGCTCCTCCTCAGACTTGGTGTCGATCACTTTGGCCGCGGCCAGACCTGCGTTCGTTGTGTCGGGGGGGTGGTCACACACACACACACACACACACACACACACACACACACACACACACACACACACACACACACACAAGTCACACACACACACACACACACACACACACACACAAACACACACACAACACACAACACACACACACACACAACACACACACACACACACACACACAAAACCCAATGTTATAAATAGGCTTAGAATGTGTTATGTTCTGACTTTATCGATACAAACGACCACAAAAAAATAAGAATTGAAATGTATTATCAAAACCCATTCCGTCATCGGTGCTGATGTTAAGATAGGCTTCATAGTTTTTAATGCAAAACGTCACATTAATAAGAGGTTCTTTGCACCGACACATTCAATTTCACAATGACTCTCTTTGTTCATCACAATACAATACTGTGTGATTCGCTCTAATCCCAAAAATAACAAGACACTTGGTACTAGACAGATGAGATGAAGGCTTGTTTTAGCGCCTTTTTAAGAAGTGCTTGGAAAGGCCAAACATTTTGACAAATAGAATATAAAGAATGAAAAAAAAAACGGTAGTTGAAGTGAAAAAAAACAAAAATCACACACACACACACACACACACACACACACACACACACACACACACACACACACACACACACACACACACACACACACACACACACACACACACACACACACACACAAGCTTGTCACCATCTGCTCTGTCCATTCATTTCTACAAAACTCTGCAATAAGTGGGCTTATTCTATTCTTATTCTATCTACCTGTGTTCTTACATTGGAGAAGCCCAGCAGAAGCGTGGAAGCAGTGAGCCAACTGCTACAGTCGTCAAGTTATGTTTGTTAAAGAAAAAAGGTAGCAATGTATAAAGGTATAGTATACAGTTGAATTCTATACAGACCCACCTGAAGCCTGGCCACAATAATCATGATAACTTTAAAGGGAAACTCTGGCTGATAAATTGTATGGTTTTCTCTGGGTGGTAGCTCAGGAGGAGCAGGTGCAGTCGTCTGGCAACAGGAAGGTCGCTGGTTCGATCCCCGGGCTCCTCCCCCTCCTAGCTAAGTGTCGAGGTGACCCTGAGCAAGACGTGGGGCAACATCGGTTTAGGCATCAAACACCAAGCGTTTAGTCGCGAGAGGCATGGATGTCCAAACTGCACTTATCTCGCGCTCAACGCATTTTGCAGCCACGCACACAATAACCTCATAAGACGCTATTGCCCAATGATCCCTCTGTATGTATCTTGTGCTGGTGCACCTCTACTTGCTTCCCTACCGTTTTGGAGTTGGGGGGTTATTGCATTCGAGAGTAGTTCACAATTCATTTTCACAATAGGCGCTTGTGTGTTTCTAAGCGGTTAAACAGTAAAAGGTGATGGGTCTTCACAACTTTCATGGAAACGTTTATCCGACCTTACCAATGCTTGTGTGGGCATGAGTACATCATAAGACAGTGGGGCAACATCGGTTTAGGCATCAAACACCAAGCGTTTAGTCGCGAGAGGCATGGATGTCCAAACTGCACTTATCTCGCGCTCAAACGCATTTTGCAGCCACGCACACAATAACCTCATAAGACGCTATTGCCCAATGATCCCTCTGTATGTATCTTGTGCTGGTGCACCTCTACTTGCTTCCCTACCGTTTTGGAGTTGGGGGGTTATTGCATTCGAGAGTAGTTCACAATTCATTTTCACAATAGGCGCTTGTGTGTTTCTAAGCGGTTAAACAGTAAAAGGTGATGGGTCTTCACAACTTTCATGGAAACGTTTATCCGACCTTACCAATGCTTGTGTGGGCATGAGTACATCATAAGACAGTGGGGCAACATCGGTTTAGGCATCAAACACCAAGCGTTTAGTCGCGAGAGGCATGGATGTCCAAACTGCACTTATCTCGCGCTCAAACGCATTTTGCAGCCACGCACACAATAACCTCATAAGACGCTATTGCCCAATGATCCCTCTGTATGTATCTTGTGCTGGTGCACCTCTACTTGCTTCCCTACCGTTTTGGAGTTGGGGGGTTATTGCATTCGAGAGTAGTTCACAATTCATTTTCACAATAGGCGCTTGTGTGTTTCTAAGCGGTTAAACAGTAAAAGGTGATGGGTCTTCACAACTTTCATGGAAACGTTTATCCGACCTTACCAATGCTTGTGTGGGCATGAGTACATCATAAGACAGTGGGGCAACATCGGTTTAGGCATCAAACACCAAGCGTTTAGTCGCGAGAGGCATGGATGTCCAAACTGCACTTATCTCGCGCTCAAACGCATTTTGCAGCCACGCACACAATAACCTCATAAGACGCTATTGCCCAATGATCCCTCTGTATGTATCTTGTGCTGGTGCACCTCTACTTGCTTCCCTACCGTTTTGGAGTTGGGGGGTTATTGCATTCGAGAGTAGTTCACAATTCATTTTCACAATAGGCGCTTGTGTGTTTCTAAGCGGTTAAACAGTAAAAGGTGATGGGTCTTCACAACTTTCATGGAAACGTTTATCCGACCTTACCAATGCTTGTGTGGGCATGAGTACATCATAAGACAGTGGGGCAACATCGGTTTAGGCATCAACACCAAGCGTTTAGTCGCGAGAGGCATGGATGTCCAAACTGCACTTATCTCGCGCTCAAACGCATTTTGCAGCCACGCACACAATAACCTCATAAGACGCTATTGCCCAATGATCCCTCTGTATGTATCTTGTGCTGGTGCACCTCTACTTGCTTCCCTACCGTTTTGGAGTTGGGGGGTTATTGCATTCGAGAGTAGTTCACAATTCATTTTCACAATAGGCGCTTGTGTGTTTCTAAGCGGTTAAACAGTAAAAGGTGATGGGTCTTCACAACTTTCATGGAAACGTTTATCCGACCTTACCAATGCTTGTGTGGGCATGAGTACATCATAAGACAGTGGGGCAACATCGGTTTAGGCATCAAACACCAAGCGTTTAGTCGCGAGAGGCATGGATGTCCAAACTGCACTTATCTCGCGCTCAAACGCATTTTGCAGCCACGCACACAATAACCTCATAAGACGCTATTGCCCAATGATCCCTCTGTATGTATCTTGTGCTGGTGCACCTCTACTTGCTTCCCTACCGTTTTGGAGTTGGGGGGTTATTGCATTCGAGAGTAGTTCACAATTCATTTTCACAATAGGCGCTTGTGTGTTTCTAAGCGGTTAAACAGTGTGTGTGTGTGTGTGTGGAGACAGCCGGTTTAACCTGTGTGCACTGATTACTGGTCAGTGCAACCACAGGTGTGCAGCCTCACCCAGCCCCAGACTCTAACCTAAACCAGCCACTAACCACACACACACACACACACACCACAGTGACGATGATATCATAGGGCTCGGTCACACACGGGTGACACCCAGAAGACGTCCCAGTTTAGCCTCGACACTCCTCACCTGCGGTCCGTTTTAGAAGCTAAAAGGCTGGGCCGGGTGCTCTGAGCTCACTTGCTTACACCCGTTGGCCCCAAGAGTTCTGGTGAGGTGATTCTCTGTAAAGGCACAGTTGGGTGGCAGTAGCTCAGGAGGTAAGAACAGGTTGTCTGGCAACACAGGAAGGTTGCTGGTTCGATTCCCGGGCTCCGCCTCCTAGCTAAGTGTCGAGGTGTCCCTGAGCAAGACACCTCCTAACCCTAACTGCTCCTGACGTGTTGGTTGTTACCTTGCACGGTTGACACCGCCGTCGGTGTATGAACGGGTGAATGAGAGGCAATACTGTCAAGCACTTTGGATAAAAACGCTGTATAAATGCAATCCAGTTATCATTTACCAAATGTGAGATGATGATGATGACGATGACCCATGATGACCCTTGCTTCGAGTGTGGTGGACTGAGTGTGTGTGTGTGTGTGTGTGTGCGTGTGGTGTGTTCTTGTGGAGGCTCTTTTACATTTTCTTTTTTATTTCTCAGTTACGTACGCGTCTCCGAGCCGTCCTCCCTGGTGGAGGAGCGCAGCGCACCTCGCTCTGTAATCTGCCAAGTCCCTGTGGCCAAGGAAAACAACTCCGTCAATCACGCCACCAGCTTGACATTGAATATCCCAGGAATTACAAAGTATTGTAAAACCCCAGGACCGTTGTTGCTCTTACTCGCCCGGGACTCGACATGCCGTTGCCCAACTTGAAGAGGATATTTTGTAACCGTTTAGTCATGAGGGTTTCGAGAAGCGAAAGATGATGGGGTCATGTGGGTTCGTGACAGCATACCGTGTGGTGTGAGGCGGTCGTGTCTGTCTGTCTGTCTGTCTGTGTTGTATGTACGTTGTGTATGTCGTTGTGTGTATGTGCGTGTGTGTGTGTGTGCGTGTGTGTGTGTGCGTGTGCGCGGTCGTGCCCCATGCCCACGTATTGAGTAATTGTGGTTTCCCGGAATACTGATCACCCAACAAAGACAGGACGGGGCAAGCTACTTGTGCGTTCTCATTCAGTTTCGGCAGTAGGTTAAAAGGAGCATCAACGACCCAATAAAATGTTCCCATAGTGAATACCGCCCCTCTCTGTTCCCTCCCTCCCTCCCTCCCTCCTTGCATCCCACGCACCTGTGATTGACAGGCAAGATGGATGCCCCGAACCGCGTCAGGTGCCGTGATTGTTCAGAAATGACGTGGGAGCGGCCTATAATCTATAATCTATACAGAGAGGCATTCATTCACTAGCTGCTGATGAATGGCTGTGGCTTTCCTATATAATGACACGCTCAAGTACTTGCTCTTGAATCTGACCTTTGAACTTTGAATCTATAGCCAATGGTTTGACAAAAAAAAAAATCCAAAACAGTGGCTACAGAGTCAAAGTTCAAAAGCCATTTATACTCTGTGATCAATAAACAGGACTTTATAACTCATTACATAATGATAACGGCAAAATATAAATGAGATGCATGGCATGGACAACAACAATAACATTTAGCACAATCATCCAGTTAAAGGTCTCAAAGGTCTTGCTATTTTAACAACACTTTACGACACTATATCATTGTTTTGTGTTGAACAATCAACCGATCTTAAGCATTCATGTCCCGTCGGAAACACCGGCACATGGAGACGGATGGTAACCTCTGTAAGCTTTCCGCGGCCTTGGAACGTGGAAAATAATTCACCCACGCATCCCGTGTGCAACTACACCGACACCAAAGTCTGCCCGAGTGGACATTGTTGACCCCGTTTGGTCACGGTGGGTTCTTGGCCAAAGCCACAGCCAGTTCCCATTGTAGTAGTGGTCGCGTGGATTCCTGGAGGCGGTTCGCCTCTTTTATTTAGGTCTTTGTCTGCTGGTAGTTGTGGTGTTGAACGTATCGCTACTACGACGACTATTACTACTCAAAATCAGCTCTTATATCTTAGATACTTTGGTGAAAGGGCAAGATGACAATACATTCTTGACAAAACTGGTATTGCTTTTTTTTGCTTAAGTTTGCCTCTAGCCTTCAATAAACACTGCTGATTGCTGGGCATTTATTAGAAAAGGAGTACACAGGGCCCCTTAAGCATAACGTATAACTATGAGAATAGTTAAATAATGTATCCGCACAATCAATGTACTGTATGGTTGGGATTGAAATGACATGACTCCCTCGAGGCACAACGTTACGTTATTGGACCCGCTGGTCTCGATAATAACGGTATCGAGAAGCTCTGACCCGATTGATTTCTCGGGTTTTGAGACATTTGGAACCGGGTCTGGATCCTCCCACCACCACCACCACAGTGTGTCTCAGCATTGGAATGCCCTGCCTGGCCGGCGGGCATTCCAATGCTGACCCACCCACTCCTTCTGACAGACGGACACACACTAGGACTGGGTGGGGGGGGGGGGTGTAGAAATGCCACATAGCCAAGAGAAGGGCTGTCAGTGTTCTTCTACAAGAACAATAGCTGGTCTAGTGCAGAGGCAGCCAGTGCTGCTTCATGCATGAGAAAGTGTGTGTGTGTGTGTGTGTGTGTGTGTGTGTGTGTGGTGTGTGTGTGTGTGTGTGTGGTGTGTGTGGTTGTGTGTGTGTGTGTGTGTGTGTGTGTGTGTGTGTGTGTGTGTGTGTGTGTGTGTGTGTGTGTGTGGTTTAAGCAGCCTCACCTGGCCCTCACTTGGGGTCTGGTAGTTGGGTGGGCCTGCACACCTTGTTGAATCGGTTTAACCCACAGGTTAAACCAGCCGTCACCACACACACACACACAGTCGAGGAGAGTGCTAGCTAGCGTGTTACCATCTGCTCTGTCCATTCATTTCTAGACTCAGAGTAGTGATCCATACATACAGAGGTGAAGCGATTCACCACTACCTCTTACATTTACATTTACATTGAGGGCATTTGGCAGACGCTTTTCTCCAAAGCGACTTACAAAGAGTACATTTGTTGAAAGAGACAGCAATATCACGGTGGTACATAAAGATAAGAATAGGGCAGGTTTCAAGCATTCATAATTGCAAGGTTAATAGAATGAGTTTCATATAATTGCTAGGTTGCCTGCATAATAGCTGGGATAACAGCCAGCAACTCTTGCCAGCTAAAAGCTAGTGTTTCTATCATGGATGGAAGCATACAAAGTGTCTGTGTAATGGGTTTAATGAGAATGGGATCCATGGAAAGCATGTTAACTGTTGAACCGCATGCTGATTCCACCGTAGTCCTTACCAGACAGATTCACAATCATCAGTAGGAACCATGCTCTTTCATTGATTTCACTCATGTGATCAATTCCAATTCGGAAATTATGTGGGGAAAAGCGGAGCCAATTTGCCAGGCTTTACAGTCAAGCTTCTGGTGGCTTTGTTTTTCGTTTGACTGACACTGATCGACACGTTGACAGACAATGAGATTGACAGTGAGATTCAGATTGTGATGAAAGACGTGAGGAAAGAATGATGAACAACAACGTGGACGGATGAGTGTTTGGTTGTTTTTGCGGTTTTTGTTTGGTTCTCAGACGATACCGGCACATCTTTTTTGTTTATTAAATCTGGGTTTACTTCTTGTCACCCAGTAGAAAAGACCAAGACAACAAACTGTGTTCTGAAGACTATAATATCCTATCTATGGCATGTGCACTTCTCGTGATATTATTTTAATTTGGTAAATGGTAATTGGGTTTAATTTATATCACGCTTTTATCCAAAGGGCTTTACAGTTGCCTCACATTCACCCATTCATACACCGACGGCGGTGCCGGTTAGGTGGTGTCTTGCTCAGGGACACCTCCACACTTAGCTAGGATGAGGGGGAGGAGCCCGGGGATCAAACCAGCGACCTTCCTGTTGCCAGACAACCGCTCTTATACCTCCTGAGCTACTACTGCCGAATTTGTGGGACTTGCCCGATGTTTATGCTCTTCAGTATTCACTATGAGGGTTCTCACCGGCAGAGGCTATAGGCAGGCACCTTTTAATCTGGAAGCTGGGGGGAGCAGATTAATACCAGTAGCCGCTGCACACACACACACACACACACGTTAGAAAATACAGATGTCTCTCTGCGGTCAGGAGACAACAGCGCGTTCGTCTCTCTCTCTCTCTCTCGTGAATGCCGGGTCTTTGTCAGCCGTCGCTGTCGTGACATTTGTCAAACATACTAAGCCACGCATTTCTGAGGCGACGCGTCATCCATGACTTAGTCATGAAACGATGCACATCGCGAATGAATGCTCCTCATTCATGACTTTTCTCCTTCGCTGGGTGTTGTTTTCTTCACGGGGACACGTACAGGACATACAGTATTTCCTGTTGTCTTGGCACAGTTAAGTAGTCATCTTTGAAGTGGTTCTTCTCATTGAAAGGGGGTCTCTCGGTCTCTATCAAATTCAAAGGAGCTTTGGAAACATACGTTTACATTGCCAAAGCAAGTGGTAAATAGAACAAAAAAACAATTGTCTGTACAATTGCCTCTATCTCTCTGTCTCTCTGTCTCTGAACTCTGGGCGGAAGCACAGGAGCTCTGAGGCTGACGTGAGGCCAACCCACGCTAAGCCTCGGTGTTCAGTTTTGTCCCCCTGAGCGTTTCTCGAGACTCTCCCTGAGCGTCCGGCACCGCTCCCGCCTTCCCGCATTCCTGCACACAGCAGGAACGTTGTGAAGGAGGATGGAACCGGGACGGGGACATGTAAACACATCAGGAGCACTTAGGGTTAAGGTGGCGTCTTGCTCAGGGACACCTCGACACTTGGCTAGGAGGCGGAGCCCGGGGATCGAACCGGCAACCTTCCCGTTGCCGGACAACCGCTCGTACCTCCTGAGCTACTGCCGCCCTGTGGAATGTGGAATCTAATTTGTATCGACCATTTTTGACAAGGGAAATACGGGAAAGAAACATAACTGTAGACATGATAAATTATCTGTGTTAGAAAATAGTGTTCCACGTCCTGTTGCTGGACTACCGAGGAGGTGTGGATTTCATCCTGTAAAGTATATATGAGGATTCATTTAAAAATTATTTACATATAATATATAATATATAATATAATTCCAATAAACATATCCTCATAGTTTCACATCCTTGTGAAACCCGTATCATGTTGCCAAACAAACAGACACACCGTGCGTTTATGGGCCCGTATTATAGGACACATGTCTTTGCATGCTGTCGTCGTCGGAGTGTTTATGGTGTGTGTGTGTGTGAGAGTGTGTGTGTGTGTGTGTGTGAGAGGTGTGTGTGTGTGTGTGTGTGTGTGTGTGTGTGTGTGTGTGTGTGTGTGTGTGTGTGTGTGTGTGTGTGTTAACGAGAGTTGGGCCAGTATCAGCATAATGAAGCAGGGACGGTGGGAGCTGGTTGGATTAACAATCCACTGAGACACACACACACACACCCACACACACACCCACACACACACCCACACACACATACACACACACACACACACACACACACACACACACACACACACACAGGGTGACTGCTGTTGAAATATGCCTCAGTTTGAATACAAAGTCAACCTGCATAAGGGAACCTTCTGCAGAGTGTGGGAGAGTGAAAGTGATGAGCTCTCCCTCTCCCATCTCTCTCTCTCTCTCTCTCTCTCTGCGTCTCTCTCTCTCTTTCCAACTCTCTCTCTCCTTCTCTCCCTCTCTTTGCATATCTCACTGTGACAACCTCTATCTTCTATTTCGTTATTTTCTGATTCTCTCCATCCATCAAATCTCTTCCTCTCTTCCCCCCTTCTCTCGATCCACACACACACACACACACACACACATTCTCCCCCACACACACACACTCTCTCTCGCTTTCACTTTCTCTTTGTCACGCACACACACACACACACACACACACACACTCTCTCTCTATCTTTCTCAAAGCAAGTGGTAAATAGAACAAAAAAACAATTGTCTGTACAATTGCCTCTATCTCTCTGTCTCTCTGTCTCTGAACTCTGGGCGGAAGCACAGGAGCTCTGAGGCTGACGTGAGGCCAACCCACGCTAAGCCTCGGTGTTCAGTTTTGTCCCCCTGAGCGTTTCTCGAGACTCTCCCTGAGCGTCCCGCACCGCTCCCGCCTTCCCGCATTCCTGCACACAGCAGGAACGTTGTGAAGGAGGATGGAACCGGGACGGGGACATGTAAACACATCAGGAGCACTTAGGGTTAAGGTGGCGTCTTGCTCAGGGACACCTCGACACTTGGCTAGGAGGCGGAGCCCGGGGATCGAACCAGCAACCTTCCGTTGCCGGACAACCGCTCGTACCTCCTGAGCTACTGCCGCCCTGTGGAATGTGGAATCTAATTTGTATCGACCATTTTTGACAAGGGAAATACGGGAAAGAAACATAACTGTAGACATGATAAATTATCTGTGTGTTAGAAAATAGTGTTCCACGTCCTGTTGCTGGACTACCGAGGAGGTGTGGATTTCATCCTGTAAAGTATATATAATTATTTACATATAATATATAATATATAATATAATTCCTATAAACATATCCTCATAGTTTCACATCCTAGTGAAACCCGTATCATGTTGCCAAACAAACAGACACACCGTGCGTTTATGGGCCCGTATTATAGGACACATGTCTTTGCATGCTGTCGTGTCTGAGTGTGTCATGTATAGTGTGTGTGTGTGAGAGAGATGGGTGTGTGTGTGTGTGTGTGTGTGTGTGTGTGTGTGTGTGTGTGTGTGTGTGTGTGTGTGTGTGTGTGTGTGTGTGTGTGTGTGTGTGGTGTGTGGTGTGTGTGTGTGTGTGTGTGTGTGTGTGTGTGTGTTGTGTGTGTGTGTGTGTGTGCACCTGCTCGGGGGGAGAATGTAGGCCACATGTGGTTCGGCCGGTCGGTTCACATCCTTGCACCGCGACGACACGCTGTCACCGTCACCCAGAATCCATCTAGAAGTCTACGACAGAAACTATGCAGCAGCGGCCTGACGCAGGTCCCGTTTACCCACCCGTGGTGGGTGGTCTGTACAAACAGACCGTTGCGTTGGTGCGTAGGTTAGACTACACAGAGACTACACCCTCGGCTCCCGATGCTCTAGAAATGCCAAGTGCAACAACTCGTCGGGAATGATAAATGTGAAAAATATAATATCACAGACCTTTTAATTACTAGGATATTATAGATATTCTAGCACACACACGTACATGTGTGTCAGGGTTGTTGTTGTTGTTGTTATGATGAATCAGCTGGGAGTGGAAAAGTTTCAATCAGTCTTTTCTACTTTTACTATACCTCACACTGGGCACTCTGTGTGTGTGTGTGTGTGTGTGTGTGTGTGGACACGCACACACACACACACACACACACACACACACACACACACACAACAACAACAACACAACACCAACACACACACACACACACACACACACACAACACACACACACACCGACACACACACACACACACACACCTTACCTTACACACATACCTTTGACAGCCAGTGTGTGTAGGTATAGTTATAAAAAAGTAGAAAAGACTGATTGAAACTTTTCCACTCCCAGCTGATTCATCATAACAGAGACAGTAGAGAGACAGCCCAGTGGCATACCGAAGGATAATATATTTATCAGTCAGTCGTGGCTCGTCTCCGGGTATGGATCACCGTCTGAACCCAGTATCCTACTGTGGGGAGAGCAAACGCGTGTCAATATACGTATATACCTTCCTAATCAAGCTCATCCCCTACAGTTGCGGCAATCTCAGGAATTTGCCCCCTTGATTCACCGCTAAACCCTCCCCCCCCCCCCCCCCCCTTCATACCACAGCAGCATATCTGTATCTCCATCTATCTGTCTGTCTGTGTGTGTGTCTGTCTCTACCTGTCTATCTCTATCTACCTTATCTCTCTAAGCGTGTGTGTGTGTGTGTCTGTCTCTACCTGTCTATCTCTATCTACTTTATCTGTGCGTGTGTCTGTCTGTCTGTCTGTCTGTCTGTCTGTCTGTCTGTCTGTCTGTCTGTCTGTCTGTCTCTACCTGTCTATCTCTCTGTCTCTGTCTATCTCTCTGTCTCTCTGTCTGTCTCTGTCTCTGTCTGTCTGTCTGTCTGTCTTCCTGTCTGTCTGTCTGTCTGTCTGTCTGTCTGTCTGTCTGTCTGTCTGTCTGTCTGTCTGTCTGTCTGTCTGTCTCCTGTCTCTGTCTCTGCTCTCTCTGTCTCTCTGTCTTCTCTCTGTCTCTGCTCTGTCTCTATCTCCTGTCTCTCTCTCTATCTCTATCTACTTTATCTCTCTAAGCGTATGTGTGTGTGTGTGTGTGTGTGTGTGTGTGTGTGTGTGACACAGCTGGGTTATATGTAGGCCTGTACACATTTCATTTTGGGTGGGTTCGTCCACCCACCGGTGAGTACCCGGCGACGGACCACGAAGGAAGCGAGAGATTTAACGAAAGGCTTCCAGCGTACCGTACCATACCATACCATACCATACCATACCATACCATACCATCGCATCTCCCCACAACCACCGACTTCAGTTCTTGGGCGGTTTTGACAGGTCCGTGTCACGAGGGACACACACACACACACACGCACACACGCACACGCACACGCACACGATAATGATGTTGCATGCGTGCCGCTCATAAGTTCATAAAAGGCCATTGTTTGCCGTGTGGACGTCTGCCAATATGTAAACATTGTTTCTCTCCAAGTGTCTCACATAGCTGAGACGTAAAGGCCAAGAAGACGTGGACAATTTGAGTCCAGTCGTATCGCTGCATTACAACACATGAACGTTCCACCGCTTGCTGCAAAGGCCGCTGTGACCGCATTAGCGATGAACGCGTCGATTAAGCTTTTAAAATAATGACAAAATAAAGGTCAACATGTCGAGGTGTCGTCTGCCTTCTCTCAATCCCTCCCTCGCTGTCTCTCTCGCTCTCTTTTTGTCATGCACCCGTCTCTCTGTCTCTGTGTCTCTCTGTCTTGTCTCTGTCTCTCTCTGTCTCTCTGTCTCTGTCTGTGTCTCTGTGTCTCTGTCTGCTCTGTCTCTCTGTCTGTCTCTGTCTCTGTGTCTCTGTGTCTCTGTGTCTCTGTCTCTGTGTTTCTGTGTGTCTGTCTCTGTCTCTGTCTCTCTGTCTCTGTCTCTGTCTCCCTGTCTCTGTCTCTGTCTCTCTGTGTCTCTCTGTCTCTCTCTCTGTGTCTCTCTCTGTCTGTGTCTCTGTCTCTCTGTGTCTCTCTCTCTCTGTGTCTCTCTCTCTGTCTCTCTCTGTGTCTCTCTCTCTGTCTCTCTCTGTGTCTCTCTCTCTGTGTCTCTGTCTCTCTCTCTGTCTCTCTCTGTCTCTCTTTCTCTCTGTCTGTGTCTCTCTGTCTCTGTTGTCTCTCTCTCTCTGTCTGTCTCTCGTGTGTTTGTGTGTCTGTTCGTGTGTGTGTGTGTGGTTGTGTGTGTTGTTTGTGTGTGTGTTGTTGTGTGTGTGTGTTTGTGTCTGTGTTGTGTTGTGTGTTGTCTTCTTGTGTCTTTGTGTGTGTTGCTCTCTCTGTGTGTCTCTCTCTGTCTCTCTCTCTCTGTTTTCTCTGTCTCTCTCTCTCTCTGTCTCTCTCTTTGTGTCTCTCTCTGTCGTGTCTGTCTGTCTCTGTCTCTCTGTCTGTCTCTCTCTCTGTGTCTGTGTCTCTGTCTCTCTCTTGTGTCTCTCTCTCTGTGTCTCTGTCTGTCTCTCTGTATCTCTCGTCTCTCTCTCTGTGTCTCTCTCTCTGTGTGTCTCTCTCTGTGTGTCTGTGTGTCTCTCTCTGTGTGTGTGTCTCTCTCTCTCTCTCTGTCTCTCCTCTCCTGTGTTCTCTCTGTCTCTCTCTCTCTCTCTGTGTGTCTCTCTCTCTGTCTCTCTGTCTCTTCTCTGTCTCTCTCTCTGTGTCTCTCGTCTCTCTCTGTCGCTGTCTCTCTCTCTGTGTGTGTCTCTCGTGTGTCTGCTGCTCTGTGTGTGTGTGTGTGTGTGGTCGTGTGTGTGTGTGGTGTGTGTGTGTGTGTGTTGTGTGTGTGTGTGTGTGTGTGTGTGTGTGTGTGTGTGTGTGTGTGTGTGTGTGTGTGTGTGTGTGGTCGTGTGTGTGTGTGTGTGTGTGTGTGTGTGTGTGTGTGTGGTCCCCCCCGCCCTTTTAACAGTGAGAACTTAAACTAAATTAAATGCTGGAAAGTTGTTCAACTTGTTCATAATATACTCGCTGTCTTAAAGAGTCTCCTTGATTATGGTGTCATGTTTTTGTTTCAGGATGACGAAGACGATGAACGATAATCATGAAGACGATGGTGTTTTTGTTAAACAATCAGTGTGAAGTCATTCTCTATCTCTGTCTCTCTGTCTCCAGATCATGATTGAGTTCTGCGCTGGTGGAGCTGTGGACGCCACCATGCTTGGTAGGTGACGATGTGCTCTCACAGATGACACACACACACACACACATGTACTGTACACGCGAGTGACGCGCGGTTCAGGTGTTTTCCGTCGGCCCGGTCTGCGTGCCGCTGTTACTGCACCTGACCCGTGTTTAGATAATGACCCCCATGTGTGTCCGCCGCGCAGCCCGGCTTAGCTAAGGCTAAAACAAACGTAGCTGTTCACCGTAGTCTAAACTCGGGCTTTTCTCCAAAAGATGAAATGAAAGTTGCAAAATCAAGTCAGTCAAATGTTTGCCTCATCGGCTGTTGTATTATTAGTTGAGATGGCAGAGGAAGTTGAGGGCGTTGTTGCGTTGTGTGTCCTGCTGACACACAATTGTTATTAATAATTTTGTTTTCATATGAAGGAGAAATCACGTAATTCATCCGTAATTTGATCAGAGACTTGGCCAAACTCGTTGCCAATTCGCAATAATGCATTTGGATTAATGAACCAATGAAGGTCAAAATGCATCGTTAATGTTTCACTTCGTCGCATTATCATGAGTCTTTCTTTGTTTCGGCAAAACATTAATGAACAGAAAGCGCAAGAATGAAGGACATTCTATGATGAACCCGTCCGCAAATCGCCCGCATATTCTAAACACTGAAACCGCACACACCTGCTGTGATAGTCGGGTCGTTCTCCTGCTCAAAGCGCTCATCTAGTGCACACCGCTGGTCACACTGTTCACAGCAATAATATTGAGACAAGTCCACCTTCCTCCCCTTCCCCTGCTCCTCTCTCTCTCCTCCCTTCCCCCCCCCCCTCCCCCCCCCCCCCCCCCCCCCCCCTCCCCCCCCCCCCCCCCCCCCCCCCCCCCCCCCCCCCCCCCCCCCCTCTCCCCCCTCCCTCCCCTCCTCCCCCCCCCCCCCCCCCCCCCCCCCTCCCCTCCCCCCCCCCCCCCCCCCCTCCTCCCCCCCCCCCCCCCCCCCTCCCCCCCCCCCCCCCCTCCCCCCTCCTCCCCTCCTCCCCCTCTCCCCCCTCCTCCCCCCCCCCCCCCCCCCACCCCCCCCCCCCCCCCCCCTCCTCCCCCTCCCCCCCCCCCCCCCCCCCCCTCCTCCTAGCCCCCCCCCCCTCCCCCCCCCCCCCCCCCCCCCCCCCCCCCCCCCCCCCCCCCCCCCCCCCCCGCCCCCCCCCCCCCCCCCCCCCCCGCCCCCCCCCCCCCGCCTCCCCCCCCCGCTCCACCTCCCCACCCCCCCCCGCCCCTCTGTATGTGTGTGTCTTTTAGTTGTTTGTTATTTCAAAGAGGGGAATTCCAGACTCGACCTACACACTTTAAATCCTTTACATGTTTACAGAAATGCGAGGGAATGAGGAACCCCGAGGTTCTATAATCTGCACATCTTGTTCCTCTTCTTCACCGTTTATATCCACACCGACGCATTCCTCTGCAATACTTTTTGTTCATTAATCACGTTGCTGTTATTCCTTTTTTTTTTTTTTTTTTTACGGCCTGTTCTACTCGTGTCCTCCTTTGACCACCGAAATAGCTTTTATTTCTGGTCCTCCTGGTCACACCTCCTGGACACCTGCGGTGCTGACACAGCCCGCCCTGCCCTCTGCCAGTCGTTCGCTCTATAATTGAGCGAACGACTCGAGCGTGGAGCCGTCGCGATGATGATGACGACGCACGGCGCGGGTGGGAAGGTGGCGACCGGCGCTGCGATTTTCACGACCGGCCCCGTTCGTTTGAGTCTTCTGAAGAATGAAAAAGGAAAAAAAGTCAGCAGGGCTGTGCTCGGCGGGCCTCTTCTCGGCACAAGCGATTAACATCCATCGCAAAGTTACAACGCACGCGTTCTGAATCAGCACTCGATCGTTGTTGAATATGAGAAGGAAGCTTGTGATTTATGGGCTATAATTTTAGTTTGGCTCTCAGACAACCTTTTGAATTGAGTTTGCAATGCGTTACAAATGCATTCATCAGTCACCAATCCTCGTTGCTTTGACGGTGTACAAGGCCCCCCCCCCCCACCGGTACCCACCCCCCTCCGCCTCCCCACCAACACCGCCACCCCCCCGGTGTGTTTTCATTAACCACAATCCTCTCCCTCCCTCCTCTCCCCCTCCCCCCCCCCGGCCCTCTCCAGCTGGGTGTAGCCGCAGCAAAGCTAACCAAACACAGACCGGAGAGCCGGGTACTCTCTTTGGAGGGGGGGGTGGGGGGTGCTGGAGGGGAGAGGAGTCGAGTCTCTCTGCTCTCACCAGGCTCAGGGTCTCTCTCCCCGCGTTACTGGTGGTGGTCCAGTATAGGATCCGCCCCCCCCCCCCCCCCCCCCCCCCACCAACCACCACGTCTCAAACTTACACTCGACGGACAGATTTTCATCGGAAGAACGTCGTTTTTCGTCGTTCGGTTTAGACTTTGGCCGTCTCTCCATGACGTGTTGTGTCTCTTCTCCCCACCAGAGCTGGACCGGGGTCTGATCGAGCCCCAGATCAAGGTGGTCTGCAGGCAGATGCTGGAGGCCCTGGTCTACCTGCACCAGATCAAGATCATCCACAGAGACCTCAAGGCGGGAAACATCCTGCTGACACCCGACGGAGACATCAAGCTAGTACGGCTTATAGGGCTGTGACTCGACAACTCAACGTGGCGATGATTTGACTTTTACATCGTTTGACGTCCAATCAATGTTCAATAGTTCAATATCAATAGTTCCTCTGACAAGGTCTGAACTGGTAAAATATGCGGAACTTTTAAAGCTGAGATCATTTCTGATGAAGGAATGCGTATTCTCATCGCCTTTCCTTGTTAATTAGTCGTTTTCTTACCGTTAGGGGGCTAGAAACTAACTATGAGACTGTAACTGTTAGGGATGCACCGATACCACTTTTTTTCAGACCGAGTACAAGTACAAGTACTTACATTTGGGTACTTGCCGATACCGGATACCGATACCAAGTACTTAATAAAACCATTACAGTTCTAATGACTTTGAAAACATGTTTTATTTTCAATTTTCATCAGATGTTCCTCACTTTCTGACTGTGAACAAATTAAACAAATATAACGGCACTGCCACACATTTCAATGAAATGTAACCTAAACCATCCAACATACGTCAGTCGGATACTCGGTACCAAGGACGTGTTGTTGTTTAGGACATTGGTGGACATCACAGATGTTGCGCCAAGGATGCGCAATGACGCTCCCGTGAGGCGCGGGGCTCAGAGTCAGCGTCTCTGGGGGGGGGGGGGGGGGGGTTCTGATGGGGGGGTGCGCTGTTAATTCGTGGTTCTGATGGGGGGGGTGCGCTGTTAATTCGCCGTTCTGATGGGGGGGGTGCGCTGTTAATTCGCCGTTCTGATGGGGGGGTGCGCTGTTAATTCGCCGTTCTGATGGGGGGGGGGGGGTGCGCTGTTAATTCGTGGTTCTGATGGGGGGGGTGCGCTGTTAATTCGCGGTTCTGATGGGGGGGGGGTGCGCTGTTAATTCGCGGTTCTGATGGGGGGGGTGCGCTGTTAATTCGTGGTTCTGATGGGGGGGGTGCGCTGTTAATTTCGTGGTTCTGATGGGGGGGGGGTGCGCTGTTAATTTGCGGTTCTGATGGGGGGGGGTGCGCTGTTAATTTGTGGTTCTGATGGGGGGGGGTGCTCTGTTAATTGGTGGGGACATGTCCCCAGCGTCCCCACTAAATTCTACGTCCATGCTCGGTACCATGCGCAGTTGCTATTAAACATCCATAAATGCCAACTCGGTTGCATCTCTTTATTTCAATATTCCTTGGCTAAGAATATTACAAGGTTAACGTTGCGTTGCCAAAGTGGTATCTGCGGTTGTATCGGAGTAGTTTAACGAGTACGAGTACGAGTACATGAGCACAGTATCGGACCGATACCGAATACTGGTATCGGTATCGGTGCATCCCTAGTAACTGTGATTAAGAGCTATACTAATAACATTGACTTGAATGGCTTTCCAGAACGTGTCATTCACGCATCTCTTACGCAAAGATGTAATATGAACAACAGTTCCCACTTAAAGGTACTATAAGTAAGAATCAGAAGTGCATCCTGAGCTCCGTGGGTTGAGACAATAACAATCAGAAAACTAATGTTAGTTCTAGCAGGTTGTGGTTAAAAGTTAAAACATGAGAGCTTCCCCGACTCTCTCTGTTGGTAGAACAGCTTTTGGGATGATTTCTCTTATATTTGAGTCGGGTCGGATTTCGCCGGTAAATGGAAGTGTGTGTGTGTGTGTGTGTGTGTGTGTGTGTGTGTGTGTGTGTGTGTGTGTGTGTGTGTGTGTGTGTGTGTGTGTGTGTGTGTGTGTGTGTGTGTGTGTGTGTGTGTGTGTGTGTGTGTGTGTGTGTGTGTGTGTGTGTGTGTGTGTGCGCGCTCTGCTGCTGAGCTTATGTAGTGGGTCTCACACGAGGTGGCGGCTAGCAGGAGGCCAGCGCTGCCTGCAGAACAACACACTGCCCGCTCACACAGGACCTCCGCAGTTATCTTTGGCACGAGGAAAAACAACAGCCCAGCTTTTGTGTCTCGTGTTCATGTTAATGCTACGTACACAATCGTAGACCCGAGACACAAACTGGACACACACACACACACACACACACACATCACACACACACACACACGACTGGACGCAAACACAGACTGGGCACACGCACGCACACACAGACACACACACGCCATACACACACACGCATACACACACACACACACACGCATACACACACACACACACACGCACACAGACTGGACACAATCACAGACTGGACACAATCACAGACTGGACACACACACACACACACACACACACACACACACACACACCACACACACACACACACACATACACAGACTGGACACATACACAGACTAAGCTCAAATACACACATACACACAGACTGGACATATGCACAGAGACTGCACACACACACACACACACACACACACACACACAGAGAGAATCCCATGCGCTCCTGCTACAGTTTGCATGGAAGTGTGTGTGTGTGTGTGTGTGTGTGTGTGTGTGTGTGTGTGTGTGTGTGTGTGTGTGTGTGTGTGTGTGTGTGTGTGTGTGTGTGTGTGTGTGTGTGTGTGTGTGTGTGTGTGTGTGTGTGTGTGTGTGTGTGTGTGTGTGTGTGTGTGTGAGAGATGATTTATTGGCTTTTGGGCTGTTTTACTGACATTGCATAACCAAAAGATTGAATCCACCTCGTGTCTTTCTTTCTTTTAATCTTTTCATTTTTTATTGCACTGAGCTTGTGAAATACGTCAGTTTGGCATTTAACTCGGTGTTACATAACACATGCTCTTTACATGGAGAGTTCTTTATATACCTTTTTGTAAATAGAACAAATTCAGAAATTTTTGCATTTACTGTGTCTGTTGCCGTTTTTCATCACGTAAAGTGCCGTTGAGTACCTTTTTTAAAGTGCGATATAAATAAAATGTATTATTATTAAGAATGTAACGTCAACTAAAATATGGAATGAAATATCAACACATTAAAATCCCATTTGTCCACATACATCCGATTGAGGTTCTCCATCGCTTCCCAGGCTGTGTTTTAATTTAGTTTGGCTGATTATATATTCCAGTGTGGATTTGAGCGGAGAGACCTCATGTTAGACTTGCTGGCTGGGAGCCGCCTCGCGTAACTCTCTCAATTAAGCGGTGACTCAGTGACCCCCAGACGGCAATCAGCTCTTCCTGGGGTGAGCTGCCCGTCACCAACTAACCAAAAGGAATCATTTGTGTTTTTTTATTGTGAGAGGAACACATTCTATAAATATCTATAACACATTTCCTCCATCTTGGTATAAATGATATCTCATTTGGCATAATTACGCAAAACAGAGCTGTAAAGTTGCAGGGTACCATTTTTATTTTGTATAGTTTTTATTTATGGCTATTTTTGTCAGCAAACATTTCATTGTTGAATAGGGAGAATCGTTTTAGCTTCCGGTCTCCTGAGTCTTCTGAAACGTCGAGAAGATTCAAGAAACGTTCTTGCCACGGCTAAACCAGTACAACACACTCTCCGCTCTCTGGTGGAAGAGACGTGTTGTTTTGGGACCGAAATGTGACCAAAAACGACACCGCCCGGCGCCGTGAGCCGGGGGGCCGCGTCGGCTGCGACTCCACCGGCGTTAATCTTGCGTCTCCCGCTCCCGCGCAGCGTGGTGTCGTCACCGTGACACTTTTATGAGCCCGAGACGGATTACTCGGCTCCAAAACAAAACAAAAAAAAAGGCAGAAAAAACCAAAATGGAGAAGGACGAAGAAAGAGGAGCAGGAGGGGAGGGTGTGAACGAGGTTGTCAATCATCCTGTCGTCGTTCAAGGATGGAATGTCCCACTAACTCTGTCACGCTGGGGTTTTTTTTCCCCTCTTCTTTCTCCTCCTCAGCTGACTTTGGTGTGTCGGCAAAGAACACCAAAACTCTACAGAGGAGGGATTCCTTCATTGGCACGCCGTACTGGTGAGTAGTGCACCCAGCTCGCCTGCATGGTCAGATGGTGAATATGGAATAAAGGGATTGCGTTTGTTTCGCACTTTTATCCAAAGCACTTGCACAAATGATTGCCTCACGTTCACCCATTCATACACACAGATGTCAACCATGCAAGGCAACAACCAGCTGGTCGGGGGGAGCAGTTGGGTTTAGGGTGAGCTCTTGCTCAGGGGCTCCTCGACACTTGGCTAGTGGGAGCCGGGGATCGAACTAGCAACCTTCCTGGTTGCCGGACAATGATTTGCTTTAGTGCAGCATTGAGCGCTATTTATTCACGCGCGCCGACGAGAAGACGAATGCGTTCACTTTCTCGTGAGCGCTGTCATGATGCACTCTGAAGTGTGTGTGCACACACACACGCTCCACACACACTCCACACACAGGCACACACACACACCACACACACACACCTAATAGCTCTGGACCTTGGTCTATGGAGTGTGTGTGTCTCCAGGCACAACCCCTGTTTACAACCCCTGGCCCCCGAGCAGGTTACTTATTACCAGGCCGGGGAATCTCACCCGTACCATCATCACCCACCGCGTCACGTTGCGCAACACGACAGCAGCGCAGTAGGTGCAGTCACCGTAGGTGCAGTCACCGTAGGTGCAGTCACCGTAGGTGCAGTCACCGTAGGTGCAGTCACCGGGGGCACACGCCATTTGCAGTCCCTCCCTGAAACAACAACAACACACTTCCAACGTGGAGTTAATTGAGAAGCCATAAAGTTGCTCGGTGCGTCCGTTTTTATAGCGCCGTGGGAGGGATCGTGTGTGTTTCGGCCTGTGTGTGCGTGTGTGTGTGTGTGTGTGCGCGTGTGTGCGCGTGTGTGTGCGCTGACGTGAGGCGTGTGCCGGGTGTTTGCACATGTCAGGGAGCTCCACGCAGCTGAGGGTGTGGCCGGGACGGATGTGTCAGTGGGGGCAGTAATTCAATCGGATCGTCTATCTTCTCTTTTGAATGGTATTCATTCTGTCATCATCATGGAATGAAGAAGCTATTGACCCGGTATCGACCCGGTTTTACATTCTTAACTGAATTACGATGAGAAGATATGCCCCTTAACTTTATGTCTATATATACATATACTGTGTGTGTGTGTGTGTGTGTGTGTGTATATATATATATGTGTGTGTGTGGTGTGTGTGCGTATATATATATATATATATATATATATATATATACACACAAACACTCCAATGTAATGACCCTCAGCAAGACTCTTTAGAATGGTATTTTGAATTCATAAGCTAATTGTGATTTGTGGTATGCAAGGGGGCGTGGTTTAGCGCCGGCGGGCGGAGACAAGGGGAGCGGAGTCGCAAAATGCCTGAGATTGACACAGCTGTAGGGGACGAGTATAATTAGCCTGATCATATTTAGAAAATGTACATTTCACAGTGAAATTTATCGATATTGTTTGTCAAATTCAAGTAAACCCCTGATTACTTATAAACTCCCCACAATGAGTTGATGCACATCATAGCCGGTTGATGTTAATGCATGCATACAAGCATATGATTATATATATCTATCCAATTATTCACAACAGATCTCTGATCTGATTTTTGACGGCGACCTTTTGAATCCGGCAACACCCAAATTTTTGTTATAGAACCAAACAAATTACATGCATGTATGTTGTGTTGGTGCTGTGGTGTGGTTGTGTTCATTGGCATAGGATGGCACCATAGGTGGGATGTGCGCAGACTTGAAGGACGCTCCGTGACGATCTACAAGGCCGAACAATCTTGGTTCCCTGTGGCATTCACCCTGATTCGGGCTTGGCCCCCAGATCGAGCCAACCCGCACCACGAGCTTCAAACCCATGAGGGTCCTGCTGAAGATCGCCAAGTCCGACCCCGCCCAGGCCTGGACCACCCGCACCCGATTGGTGAGAGGAGAGAGAGAGAGAAGAGACGAGAGAGAGAGAGACTAAAGCCGCCAACAAGAGGCTCACAAGCTGTGCTCCAACGGTCTATTCCCTGGGGCCAGGAGTGACATGGCGAGGGAAAGCTGCACCAAGGGGTCTCTCTGGCTGATTTCCAAAAGCCCTCCTGAAAGGACTTGGAGCAGAGGCACTGCTGGCTGTTTCTGGTCCACTTCACTGACTTAACGTGCACACAATGTTAAGCTGTTTTACGATGACCATGTGTAAACAGTGTGAGATTATTTCACTTAATATTCCCGTGTTACATTGCAGCCCGTGCATATTCCGGATCAACATAACTCACGACCTAGTCCCTTACAGCGATGAATTTAATATTATAAATGTGTATATTATATATTATTATTTTATATATATCTTTGCGCGTTGCCATAAAACCCAAAAGTCTTTCAAAATGCTTACAACGAGAGGTGTGTGTTTTCGACCTTCAGACAGAAATGCGTGCTTTTCTTTGGCCGTGCGTCCTCTACCCCAGCCTAGTTTAGTAAAAAATAAGGGAAATCTGTCCTTAAAGTAAAAACAGACCTCGTTTCGCAATGCATGGTGATCCGTGTGTGCATTGCACGATCCTTTTATTCCCATTCGAACACGCACAGCATACACATTGGACACCGCTGATTTAACATGCGGTTAATGCATAACCACAACGACGGCGGGTACAGTCGTCGTATAGAGTTATGCGAGATCCGGGCTGTATGTTAACACCTCGCTTTGTCTGGCCAGTCTGATTCTACAGTGAGCACCTCCGGACCCACAACCCAGCAAAGACACTAAACACTAAAAAAGGCAGTCGCTTTCTCGTCTGGTTTTTTTTTATTTTTATCAGTGGATTGATTTGCTGGTGCCGCAGGGCTGGGCACACACACCCCCAGGTGTGGGGGGGGGGGGGGGTGTGTGTGTGTGTCCATTTATTAAAACAATTTTTTTTATTAAGAAATACCTTCCGCCTTTAAAAATTCCTATAACCCCCCCCCCCCCCAGAGAGCTATGCGTCACATTCTACCAGCACGGCATTCCTGAAACGTTTCCTTCTCCGTTATCTTTGTCATGATGTTATCTTATGAAAACAATAACCCTCCTCCACTCCTCACACACACACGCACATCAAACCGACCTCATTCCTGTCGTCGTTTTCCGATGATAAATGTTCATCAAATGTTCAATGTTTTGTCCTCCTCCTCCTCTTCCCCTGTGTGTTCGTCGGTTTCCCTGCGTTCAATGGTCACAGGAGTTCCGGAGATTTTCCTGAAAAGCCTGTTCTGGGAACAAGCACCCCGAGAGCCGGCCCACCGCCACTCAGCCTCTTTAGAGGTACGACCTCCCCTACCACCCACGCACACCCACACACACCACATCACCCCCCCATCACCCCCGTCAGTGTCCCTGTTCTGGGAGGACCCTGCAAAGTCACGTTTCCTGTTTATTTTGAGTATTTTTTACTGTTTTTCGACTCTCACCTCCCTCACCTTTCGGTCGAATGCGTTTTGATCTCTCTGCTTGTGTGAGATTGTTCACATCGTCTGACCGGCCGGCAGACCTTTTTGCACGAGAACGCTTTCCGTTGTGAAACTCACAAACTCCCCCCCCCCCCCCCCCCCCCTGTTCATGCCGTCCGTCTTTCTGAGAGCAGCAAAAGTGAAACGACAAGAAAGAGGTAGAAGTAATGAAAGGGGGACCAAGAAGCCAACAGGGTGTGGATAAGGGAGAGAGAGAGAAAGAGAGAGAGAGAGAGAGAGAAGGTGGGAGGCAGAGCAACGGCATCTATTTAATTAAAGATCCGCAGCTTCCTGTCTGTGTCCCACAGCTCAGGGAATGCCGGCTATTTACATTCCTGAGCCCAGCCAATAGCGTCGGCCGACTCGCCCTCCGGCGTACAGCCCTCTGGCCAATCGCAAAGCTGTAGGAGGTGGAGAGCCCTCCTCCTCCTCCTCCTCCTCCTCGTCTGAGGCCTTGTGGGAATTCTCCCATGTGTTGGGCGGGGTCAGATCTGTGGTTCTGTGCCGGTGGTTTGGCGGGGCTGTCGCAGGGCCCTCTGCCTGCAGTGCACAACCCTCGGTGCGTAGCGTTTTAATATCGGCGTGTGGGGCTGACGAGGGTCAGTCCAAAGTTTAACCTTTAGCGGTTGCACCGGTGTTCTGCATGTGAAAAACCCCAGTAAACACTGTCAAATGAGAGGCTTGTTGGAGAATTGTTGCAGACTAAAACCATGACTTTGAACTATGCTTCTTCTGCTGCGTGTCGCACGTCCACAAATGCACTTCGTCTCTCGTCGTCGTCGTCTCAGGATCTTCTCAGCGATGACTCCGACCACCAGGAGGTCAGGAGTTTTAGTCTGATGCCCAAAAATCCCCAGCCCATCTAGGTCTTATTGACACAACAAATCAGACGAGGCGCGCCTGGAGTAAGCTCCATTCATCCACCCCGTGATCCAAAATGGCGGTAATAATAACAACCTAAGAAACCTGAGAATAAGAAAACCTAGAAACACCCTCACCCCTTTTTAAACGGTGTTTATGAGCAGAAGACCAATCGGTTGCGTTACGATACTCAACATTACTGATTGAAAGGCCCACGTTACGCTCGGTGAATCATTGATGTGTGTGTATGTGGTGACCTTGCAGCGCAGTGGGGTCGCTCTAAGGTCCTCACGTCTGGATTGTGCTGGAAGACTTTGTTTAAGGAGGACGAGGACATTAACCAAAGTCCTCATGTAATTACAATAGTACGGCAGAATACAGGACGTACAGGAAGAATTACAATTACAAATTACTCTTTTGCGAATATGTGTGTCTTTGAACAAATTCGAGAAGTCTTCACACAATAATAATTCCGAAATAATAATGAGCAGGGAATGTGTGCAGTCCTGTTTTCCTCCAGGCTTACGAAGTTATGTGTGTGTGTGTGTGTGTGTGTGTGCGCGGCAGCCAACGGGCACATTACTGTGGTACATTAACGGGCAGACCTCTGTACCCCGGTCCCGGAATCCGTGGTCCTCAGACACGGGTCTGCTCACACCACGCCCCCCAACCCCACCGACTCTGCATTAGATTTCTCTACGACACAGCAATGAACCCTGAATGAATGGCGCCTGCTGCCCACTGTACCTTTAACAACCCTTCACTGTTTGAGACGCGAAATAAATGAAATAATGAAATAATGAAATGAAAGAAAAGGTGAGGAATGTTGGTGGTACCATGGGCGGCTCGGCGGCCTCCTCCTCCTCGCCTTCCTCCCTATTGTCCTCGATTTCCTCCATGACCTCCGCCTTGGCCTCAGCCACCAGCTCGCGCAGGGGCCGGTTGGAGACCACCGAGCGCACAAACGGGTGCTGTTGGAGAGAGAGAGAGAGAGAGACAGAGAGAGAGAGAGAGACAGAGAGAGACAGAGAGAGAGGCAGAGAGAGAAATTCAAGATTCAAGATGTCTTTAATGCCATATGCAACAAGTACAATGGAATGCTTACTGTCCATTCACTCCTGCACTATTCTTCTAAACTAATTCTAAACAACTTCTAAACTAAACAATTAGTAATGGCACCTAGTGGCACCTACTAAAACAACACTGAACAATTAGTAATAATTGAACTGAAAGAGAGAGAAATACGACAAGACAAACAGACAGACAGACACAGTCAGACAGACAGAGAAAGAGAGACAGAGAGAGAGTGACAGAGAGAGAGAGAGACAGAGAGAAAGAGAGACCGAGAGAGTGACAGAGAGAGAGAGAGAGAGAGGAGAGACAGAGAGAGAGAGACAGAGAGAGAGACAGAGAGAGAGAGAGAGAGAGAGAGAGAGAGAGAGAGTGACAGAGAGAGAGACAGAGAGAGAGAGAGAGTGACAGAGAGAGAGACAGAGAGAGAGACAGAGAGAGACAGAGAGAGAGACAGAGAGAGAGACAGAGAGAGAGACAGAGTCAACAGAATGGCTGTGTGAGGATGAGGCAGAAGCACCTGACTGTAGACATTCATAGACTTTAAAATGTCCGTCCGACCATGTCAAAAATATAAATAAATTCAACGTACAAGCAAACACGGCGAGTGAATAAAGACATCAATCAAAGGAATGGATCAATGCATAAATGAATCCATAAAATACATCAATAAATAAATGAGGGCGTTTCTCAGAGCAGCTGCAGTAGTGGGCCGGGGGGTAATGGAGCTGCCATCCATTATTCAGCCCCCGGCCCCCCACCCACATTATCGCCCCGGTACAGCTGGCAACCAGGGGGCCTTCACACACACACACACACACACACACAGGAGGCGGATCATGACATGAGCATGCTCAGGCGTGCAAACGCACACACACACACCACACAAACTACACACACACACCACAGAAAGTGTGTTGTTGTGCGCTGGCGTACGTCCCAACAGGACCACATCAGCGGCTACCAGCTCTTAACTTCTCCGGTGACAAACAACAAGAGGCTCCGCTCCGGTGGCTCGGAGGAGGGATGGGGCAGAGCAGTGGGGAGGGGGGTTTGGCTGCGAATTTGGACCGACCATCAACGACACGAGAACCACGAGCTCTCAGTCAGCGGTCAACACGTACACAGGGATGCTATAGCAATGATAATAATAATAATAATAATAATAATAATAACTTGCATTTACATAGTGCTTTTCAAGGCACCCGATAGCAGACCGTAGCATAGTCTATTGCCACAACTTGGACTTGACCACAGGCCCTGGTGAACAGGGAGGTTTTCAGTTGCATCCAAAGATGCATCGCGGTGGATCGCTGTTACCAGGAGAGAGTTCCAGAGCATTGGGGCCAGGAGGCGGGGGGGGGGGGGGGGGCGGTGCTCTGCACACTGAACCCTCACCCCTTTTTAAACGGTGTTTATGAGCAGAAGACCAATCGGTTGCGTTACGATACTCAACATTACTGATTGAAAGGCCCACGTTACGCTCGGTGAATCATTGATGTGTGTGTATGTGGTGACCTTGCAGCGCAGTGGGGTCGCTCTAAGGTCCTCACGTCTGGATTGTGCTGGAAGACTTTGTTTAAGGAGGACGAGGACATTAACCAAAGTCCTCATGTAATTACAATAGTACGGCAGAATACAGGACGTACAGGAAGAATTACAATTACAAATTACTCTTTTGCGAATATGTGTGTCTTTGAACAAATTCGAGAAGTCTTCACACAATAATAATTCCGAAATAATAATGAGCAGGGAATGTGTGCAGTCCTGTTTTCCTCCAGGCTTACGAAGTTATGTGTATGATGCGGCCGACCTGGAGGCATCCTTGAAGCAAGTCTTCCTTAACCCTCACTGCTTCATGAATAAAGACACATAAAGTACAATATTAAAAGGAATACACTATAAGTCGCTTTGGATAAAGTGTCTGAAATATCACCACGATGTCTGGAAAAGGAAAAAAGGAAATGAAGCTGGCATGCCCACTGATTCACCTTATTTATGGAAATGAAGGGACACTGTTTGGGATTCGAGGAATCCTTGAGGAAAAATGATGATGATGATGATGTCTTTTAGTAGCAGCAAGTGATATTTAATATCAGTAAGGGTGTCGGTTTTGGCAATCTATAAATGTATCACCAAATCAATCATAGTCCAACATGGCCAGAGAGTTAGCAATTAGCACACCGCCTGATACATTGATGGTAATCTATCACAAGCGCTTCTCTTTAGATGGCACAGATTCAGCGGCACTTTATGAACCGACAAACACGTGAGCCCACTACAGAACGCCTTACACTCCTTTAGATGGCAGAGATTCCAACACGCAGGCGACCAAACTCGCCTTATGAACCCGACAAAATCACGTGGCCCCACCGCCGCCCAAATCACAAGCGCTTCTCTTTAGATGGCACAGATTCAGCGGCACTTTATGAACCGACAAACACGTGAGCCCACCGCCACGCCGCCGCCGCCGCCGCCGCCGCCGCCGCCGCCGCCGCCTATCCTTCTGATCAGCAGCCTCGCGGCACAGGAAATGAAGAGGAGCCAGATGGAGACCCGATGGAGAATCAAAGCAAAGGCTTTTATTGCAGAATTTGCAGAGAAGAAGCGAAGTGAAGGTCAATGATAGTCCACTTGTTGGAGACGGAGAGTTCTTCAAAGACTCTCGAGCGCTTCCTTGAGAGATTGCGTGTGTCTGAGAACATGGCTGTCCTCCTGGCCCCAATGCTCTGGAACTCTCTCCTGGTAACAGCGATCCACCGCGATGCATCTTTGGATGCAACTGAAAACCTCCCTGTTCACCAGGGCCTGTGGTCAAGTCCAAGTTGTGGCAATAGACTATGCTACGGTCTGCTATCGGGTGCCTTGAAAAGCACTATGTAAATGCAAGTTATTATTATTATTATTATTATTATTATTATCATTGCTATAGCATCCCTGTGTACGTGTTGACCGCTGACTGAGAGCTCGTGGTTCTCGTGTCGTTGATGGTCGGTCCAAATTCGCAGCCAAACCCCCCTCCCCACTGCTCTGCCCCATCCCTCCTCCGAGCCACCGGAGCGGAGCCTCTTGTTGTTTGTCACCGGAGAAGTTAAGAGCTGGTAGCCGCTGATGTGGTCCTGTTGGGGACGTACGCCAGCGCACAACAACACACTTTCTGTGGTGTGTGTGTGTGTAGTTTGTGTGGTGTGTGTGTGTGTGCGTTTGCACGCCTGAGCAATGCTTCCATGTCATGATCCGCCTCCTGTGTGTGTGTGTGTGTGTGTGTGTGTGAAGGCCCCCTGGTTGCCAGCTGTACCGGGGCGATAATGTGGGTGGGGGGCCGGGGGATGAATAATGGATGGCAGCTCCATTACCCCCCCGGCCCCACTACGCAGCTGCCTCTGAGAAACGCCCTCATTTATTTATTGATGTATTTTATGGATTCATTTATGCATTGATCCATTCCTTTGATTGATGTCTTTATTCACTCGCCGTGTTTTGCTTGTACGTTGATTTATTTATATTTTTGACCATGGGGTCGGGAACGGGACATTTTAAAGTCTATGAATGTCTACAGTCAGGTGCTTCTGCCCTCATCCTCACACAGCCATTCGTTGACTCTGTCTCTCTCTGCTCTCTCTCTCTGTCTCTCTCTCTGTCTCTCTCTCTGTCACTCTCTCTCTCTCTCTCTGTCTCTCTCTCTGTCTCTCTCTCTCTCTCTCTCTCTCTGTCTCTCTCTCTGTCTCTCTCTCTGTCACTCTCTCTCTCTGTCTCTCTCACTCTCTCTCTCTCTCCTGTCACTCTCTCTCTCGGTCTCTCTTTCTCTGTCTCTCTCTCTCTCTGTCACTCTCTCTCTGTTCTCTTTCTCTGTCTGTCTGACTGTGTCTGTCTGTCTGTCTGTTTGTCTTGTCCGTATTTCTCTCTCTTTCAGTTCAATTATTACTAATTGTTCAGTGTTGTTTTAGTAGGTGCCACTAAGGTGCCATTACTAATTGTTTAGTTTAGAAGTTGTTTAGAATTAGTTTAGAAGAATAGTGCAGGAGTGAATGGACAGTAAGCATTCCATTGTACTTGTTGCATATGGCATTAAAGACATCTTGAATCTTGAATTTCCTCTCTCTGCCTCTCTCTCTGTCTCTCTCTGTCTCTCTCTCTCTCTCTGTCTCTCTCTCTCTCTCTCTCCAACAGCAACCCGTTTGTGCGCTCGGTGGTCTCCAACCGGCCCCTGCGCGAGCTGGTGGCTGAGGCCAAGGCGGAGGTCATGGAGGAAATCGAGGACAATAGGGAGGAAGGCGAGGAGGAGGAGGCCGCCGAGCCGCCCATGGTACACCAACATTCCTCACCTTTTCTTTCATTTCATTATTTCATTATTTCATTTATTTCGCGTCTCAAACAGTGAAGGGTTGTTAAAGGTACAGTGGGCAGCAGGCGCCATTCATTCAGGGTTCATTGCTGTGTCGTAGAGAAATCTAATGCCGAGTCTTCCTCAGCGAGCATCCCTTTTTGAGGTTTGGAGAGAGGGGGCGGGGTTTGGAGAGAGGGGGCGGGGTTTGGAGAGAGTCGGGAGAACGAGGGGTGAGGAGCAGAAAGTTTTAGAACCTTTCTTCAAAATGTAGACTGGAGCTCGCTTCAAATGGTAAATCTTAGCATAATCTTAGCACCTTTTTTTTTTTTTTAAGTCAAGGTTTTATTTATTATATTTAATGTATTTTTGTCACAGACCTATTATTCCCACGACACTGTTGAGATATTTCGAAGATTGGTCGCCAATTAGAGCTGCAATTCCGAGAAAAGACATTCGACTTCTACCTTTACCAACAACTTTTCTCTGCAGCCACAGTTGAGCGTAGGCTTGCCACACACACACACACACACACACACACACACATCACACAACACACACACACACACACACACACACATAATACCGAACAATCGACAAACCATGTCCTTAAATAGAAGCAAAGAATTTAATAAAAACACCGCCTTCCTGCTCTGGGTTCCCCACCCTCGACCACCGCCAAAGTGAAAACATCATTTTCCTGCGGCGAGGTCTCGTGGCGTTGAACCAGCGGTGCGGGCCGCGACTGGATTAGAAAGTGACCTCGTGTGCACATGAAGCGCTTGCTACACCCTCCCGTTCCGCTCGACACACAAACAAGGAACCGACAGCGGAACACCAGCCCGCACCACCCGGCCAGATATAGTCCTGCTGCTGGTGGTTCACCTTCTAGTGTACTGAAAGTCCGCTCAACGTCGCACCCCGCCCTCCCTCCCACCGCCCGTGAATAATTGAAGGTCTCGCCATTGGTTCTTGCTGTCGCCGTCGGACCCTTAAATAAAACGTTGGGGGGGCCGGCGGCGGCGGCGGCGGCGTCGAGTGTAAACACACGAGCGGGCCCCTCTGACGTCACGCACGCACGCACTGACGATGACGATGTAGATGATGATGATTATGATTAGGATGATGAGGTCAGGTGTTGAGCAGAAACTGATGACTGGCGCTGAAACCATTCATCGGCACGACGATGACTCGTCGAGAAGAAATGTGTAGGATTTTTTTTCTTCCCTCCCTTTTTTTGTAGTTAAATAGAATTCTTCCGGTTGTAGCGTCGCAGGAAGACGTCACGTAGACTCACGACACACACACACACCACACCACACACACCACACACACACACCACACACACACCACACCCAAACACACACACCCCAGACGCATAGTTACACTTTTGTAAACTCTCTCGGTTTCAGCCAGCCAGCCAGTTGGTAGCTAGCCATCGCTAGTATCCATCAGACGCGAGCAGATGAAGTAGATTGTTCGCATTTCAAGGAGCAGATGATATGATTATACAGTCGACGAGATGATGGAAATCTTTTGTTCTCGGTAATTGACACCCACGTACGCCGATCAAAGGCGGGATCTGAAAAGGGCGCCGCCCTCTTAATTGCTTACAAAAGACGGCGCTAAGCTAGGCTTAGCCGGTCCGACTGGAGTGGAACGACCAGCGAGAGGTTCCCTAACAGGACCGACCGCATTCCTTGGAAAGCAAACCTCCCGGGGTTACCGTAGTTCACCGAAAAAATACAAATAGATAAATAGCTAGCTATATAGATACCGAAATAGCTAGACAGAATGGATGGCTAGATAGTTCCTTTTTTGGGGCTGGACCAATTGTACAAAAAGGCCGTTCGTGTCGGAGACTGACCGAATTGTCACCCCGTGACGCAAAACGCATTTCCTCTTCCAACTTCCTCTTCTCTCTTTCTTTTGGTTTCCCTCCATCCAGTCCACCGGCACAGAGCCCTGCCAGAGAAGCCGGATCAGCTCCGAAGGGGACCAGTCCCCCACCACGCCCAGTCCCACCACACCCATCCCCACCCCCAGGAAGGGGCACGAGGAGCAGGCGGCGGCGGCGGTGGTGGTCCCGGTGGTGGTCCCGGTGGCTGTGCCGGTGGCCATGCCGGCAAACGCTGTGCCGGTGGCCATGCAGGCGGCGGCGGGTCCCGCGACCCCCGTACCGATGCCACGGCAGAACGCCCTGCCGGAGGCCCCCCAGGGGGACGAGGTGCTCTCGGAGTCGGACAAATCGGAGAGCGACGTCTCCACCAAGACGTCCAGCTCCGACTCTGGCATCGAGGACGGGAAGTGTACCCCCACGTCGGACGAAGAGAAGGTCATTCTCTATTCATGTTATTGTTGTTTTTGTCATAAAAAATTAACTATATGCATGAATAAGGACATCACAGTTTGTGACTAGACACCAACATTCCCAATTTGCATCCCGACATCCAAGGTTGCGGCGGAAACCCCGGAGACGGAGCAACCGCCTCCGCTGGCCCTGCCCAGGTCCATCGCCGTGGACACCAACCCGGCGGCGGGCAAGGAGGAGGAGCAGAACGGCGTTGCGGGTACCGTAGGCGGCGCAACGCTGGCCCTCGCGGCTGCCGTCGCCCGGGCGACACCCGGCCCCGCCTCCGACTCGCCGGCCCCCAACGAGATCGGCTCTGCGGTGCCGCCGGCCCTGTCTCGCTCGGGGCTGGGCGAAAGCATGCGGGGGTCGGAGGGATCCGGGGGGTCCGACGGCGGGGCGGCGGACGCGGGCTCGCCGCACACCAACGGCAGGATCAGCAAGCGCTACTCGGACGCCAGCAGCCTGGCCTCGGAGAGCATGGAGCTCGGCAAGGACACCATCTCTCTGTCCGTCAGGGTGAGTCTCCGTGCCGGCACCTCAGCTGTTCTGCAGCGTCTGTACGTCATCACTACTGCATCATGTACTCACAATCAGTCCCACCAGGAGTTTTGGTTTAAGAAAAACTAAAACTGAATTTGAATCAGAATCAGAAATCAGAAACAGCCTTATTATCTTAGTTTTTGCAAACAAGGAATGTGCTTTTGTGCAATCGGTGCCTAACATTGAACACTAAACAGAGTAATGAAAGAACTGTAAAACCTCACCTGGCCCAGTTGGAGTGGGGGGGGGGCTAATCAAGTGCACCGCAGGTTGTCAGCCTCCAGCACACACACTCCGGGAGCGCTAGCGTGCTAGCATCTGCTCTTCATGTCTTCACCTTTAACAATAAACCAGACTTTGCAACACCACAACCCGCCTGTGTCCTAGGAGGAGCCCCAAAGAAGCCACTTCATGTGGGATTGTGGCAGAGATATTTGCGACAAAGCAATAAGCGATAGAAAGGTGCAATTGAAAGAAAAGAAAAAAAAGATGTGCGAACGAGGGCTGAACGAAAAAATCTGATTGTGATTATTTTGTCAAGATATTGTTGTTGTTGTTGTTATTTGTATTTTGCTATTTGTATTTGAATATTGCCCAAGGCGCGATATCACGATTTTTGATAATATTTCGATTATTTGTCCAGGCTGTTTTGAACTGGCTTTTTGAAAAGTGTAAGAGAAACCGTAAGAAGTATAAAGTATCTGCCACGCAGGCACTGGCCGTACAGAGCGGTGCTGTTTGGGGGCCGTGTGAGCATCCGTGTGGCACAGAGGGGCCTTGTGAGACGGAGGGGGGGGGGCGGGGAGTCCAGCCTCACACATCAGAACCAGAAGCGCATTCGAAAACCCTGCGTTGTTCACGTACAGCGCAAACAAATCGCTTGTTTTTCCGTTTGTTTTGCCAATGTCTTATGTCTGTCTTTCCGCCGTTTGTCCGTTGGAAGCGAGGGGGGGATCGCGAGGGTGGGATCGCTTTGTTTGTTGGTTTTTTTTTTTCTCCCGTGTCTGTTGAATAAGGTGCCCTCCGGTGACGGGGTTCCTGTGGTCGTGCAAAACAAACCAAAAAAACCGATCAACGGTTGGGAAATGCATTGGGAAAATGTGGAGCAAAAGGCAGTCATGGTTGACTCCTACACACAGAGAGAGAGAGAGAGAGGAGAGAGAGAGAGAGAGAGAGAGAGAGAGAGAGAGAGAGAGGAGAGAGAGAGGAGAGAGAGAGAGAGAGAGAGAGAGAGAGAGAGAGAAGAGAGAGAGAGAGAGAGAGAGAGAGGTGCAGAAAGTGTAGGGGCTGAAGAACGTCGAGTGAGAAGAGAGGGACGTCTATTTTATCGCCGGACGCTCCGACGGCCAAATATGCGACTTTTTTTCCGTCTCGCCGCGGCCCAATGCTGTCCTTTGTGTGCGCGTGGGCCTCTATTCACGATTCTATTCACGATTCTATCCACTAGTCTATTCACTGTTCACTGTTCACCGCTGGTGGATGAAGTGGAAGCTTCTTTCTGTGTGCTGCCCACTGGCCGCTGGACCGCCCGGTGGGCCGCAAGCCACCGGGACACACTGGACTCTCGTAGGACCCCTGGGCACTGCGGCATTATGTCATTCATTCATTCATTCATTCAAAGAAAAAAAACCTTTTTATTTGTTGCTTCATTAATACACAATATATATTGGATTATGTATTCAATCATTATTATTAAATTCAATCATTAATTAATTTGTTCAGACAACACATTCTGTCAATGTATTCATCATTATTCATTCATTCAGAAGAAAATACACACAGAAAATACACAAAAAAAATACAAAATATATTGGATTGTATCATTTGGTCATGTATTCATTCAGGTGTACAGTTCTGGCGATCTACATGTATTTATTCATTATTATTCAACTATTATTCAATCATTAATTCGTTCAGAGAACCAATTGCCGATGTGTCAATCTGTATGTATTAGCACCTAGAAACCACATTCACATCCACACATCAACACGGTGCACTCACACAGCCTCACTGTGTCACTACATACCCCCTCCATACATCATGACAACACCTCTCTAAGACCAGCCAACCAGCTGAATAAAGACCCTTTTAATTTGTTTCCATTAAAACACACACACACACACACACACACACACACACACACACACACACACGGTATGGATGCGTTGCCAGATAGAAGTGACTTCCAGTAGCGGTTCTGTGTATTTATTTACTCAGCTGCTTCAGAAGTCTTCACCCACTCATCACCCATGTGCTGTGTCTGTGTGTGTGTGTGTGTGTGTGTGTGTGTGTGTGTGTGTGTGTGTGTGTGTGTGTGTGTGTGTGTGTGTGTGTGTGTGTGTGGTGTGTGTGTGTGTGTGTGTGTGTGTGTGTGTGTGTGTGTGTGTGTGTGTGTGTGTGTGTGTGTGTGTGTGTGTGTGTGTGTCTGCTGTGTGCTGTGTGTGTGTGCTGTGTGTGAGAGATGGGCTTCCATGCTGTGCTCCTATTTAGAAATCCTGTTCTGTAATCTGTAGTCGCTCAGTGGGCGATCATTTAGAGATTTTGGAAGACGGTGATGACAAAATGATTCCGCGTTTGAGTTAGAATTTGCACAAAGAGTAAATACAGATGCAGTTCATTAGCGAGCAGCAGTAGTTAATGTGAGAAAAGATTATTTGTTGTCGCAGCACATGACTGAGAGGCCATAGAAACGTTGCAGCGTTTCAGCGTTTGCCGAGCTCAAGGCGAGGATAACTGTTTAATGAAATATAACTGTCAACCAGGATCTCGTAAAATACACAATTTGAAGATGCATGAGCAACTGAGATCCGAACTAAACAAAGGACTTAAAGGGGACATGTTATGCCACCCGGTGTGGTTGGCTACGCCGAGTTTGACAATCGACATGTGACTACCGTCTAGTGACATCGCAATTGGGAATGTCCACCGAGATGTATGATTACTAGATCAGTGTACTAGCAGCCTACTCAGTGGACTGTACTGTACCGACAGGTAGACTGATCTAGTCAGCATACATCTAGGTGGACGTTCCCACTTGCAATGGCTAATCACAATCTCACTCCCGGCGGCATAATATGTCCCCTTTAATAGTTGGCTTTGTATCACGAGAAGGACATCACTATTTCTAAGAAAGGGTGACGGGTCATTTCCGGGTCATTTCATTTGTATAAATCTCTTCTGTATTGTATTGCTAGTGTGTGTCTGTGTGTGTGTGTGATATTTGGGGAAAAGGGCCTTAAAATACACAGATCAGTCAATCTCTGACAGATAAAGATAACATTTTTCATGTTGTCTCTCTCTCTATTCTCACTCTCTATGCTCTCTCTCTCTCTGTCTCTCTCTCACTCTCTATGCTCTCTCTCTCTGTCTCTCTCTCTCTCTATGCTCCCTCTCTCTGTCTCTGTCTGTCTGTCTCTGTCTCTATGCTCTCTCTCTCTGTCTCTATGCTCTCTCTCTGTCTCTCTGTCTCTCTCTCTGTCTCTCTCTCTCTCTATGCTCCCTCTGTCTCTGTCTCTGTCTCTCTGTCTCTGTCTCTGTCTCTGTCTGTCTCTGTCTCTGTCTCTATGCTCTCTCTCTCTCTTTGTCCCTCCAGGAGTCCCGTTTCTCCAGCAAGACTCTGAAGCGCACCCGGCGGTTCGTGGTGGACGGCGTGGAGGTGAGCGTCACCACCTCCAAGGTCATCCATGATGACGAGAAGAAGGACGAGGAGATGAGGTTCTTCAGGTACATCCCCCCACCCCCCCCACCACCATTTCTATTGGTCAATTTTGTCACATGGTCGCCCTTTCTCTTTACATCACAAGTGGGAGTGTCCACCACCCAGATGTATGCTGGATAGATCAGCCTGCCAGTTGCTAGAGTCCCCTTGGTAGGCTGATCTATCTGGGTGTACACTCCCACCTGTGATGTCACGTGGGGCCATTCCAACCGCTTTTTGAAACCACTTGGAATGGCTAATCACGCTCACACCTGGTGGTATAATAGGTCTCCTTTAAGATTCGTGATGCGACCCAGCACCTTAAGGTCACAATACAGACCTTAACCAACTCATAGTTGTCCGGAAACAATGGCGTAATATTGTATGTCTTGCACCTGTACCGTTACTTTTAGGCTCTCACAAGAACCCACAGAACGTCCGTCTTGAATCAAAGGCCGACCCCCCCCCCCCCCCCCCCGGAAGGGCGCTTCCCCATCAGGTACTGCTTGTTGGCCTTCCCTCGCTGTTGCCTGGTCCGCCCCCACCGGGTTCCCTGTATGTTCCATGTTGGGTCATTTGTTTGTCCTAAACTACTCAAACTATTTTAGGATCCCGTTTTGTTCTATGCTTTTTTTGCTTTTTTCTATTTTATAATCTTTCCGGCCTCCAGCTGGAGATAAAGCTCAGCGGCAGAATATTTCCGACAGCTTGTGCGCAGACCAACCCGCGCGGCTACTTTTAGGCTGGGTGCAGAAAGCGGTCATGCGATTCTTTGGGTGGATGGCGATGTCAGAAATCGCCGAGATAATCTAATATTGTGAGGTTTGGACTGAAACCCACTGGACTGTTGCGAGAATGGCTGTCCGCTTTGACAGTTTGGAATATAAAGATAATGAGCCGATGTTTATTTTGTCACCAAATGATGAACGAAGAAGGAACGTTCTTCTTTGGGTCCTCTTGGTTTGATGCATCGCGGTTGCCTACCGACATCTAGTGGCACAAACGTAGCACTGCAATTAATACTTAATACTAACCCAATACCCTTCTCTCTCTGTCTGTGGTTGTGTGTGTTGTGTGTGTGTTGTGTGTGTGTGTGTGTGTGTGTGTGTGGTGTGTGTGTGTGTTGTGTGTGTGTGTGTGTGTGTGTGTGTGTGTGTGGTGTGTGTGTGTGTGTGTGTGTGTGTGTGTGGTGTGTGTGTGTGTGGTGTGTGTGTGTGTGTGTGTTGGCAGCAGGCGGCAGGAGCTGCGGGAGCTGCGTCTGCTCCAGAAGGAGGAGCACCGAGCGGCAGGCGGTGCTCTAAACACCAAGCTTGAGGCCCAGATGGAGCTGACGCAGCGCGCTTCGACCAGGACATGAATGTGGGGCTCCTGCTCACACACTGCTGCTCACCGGGCAATCCACTATCATATCACCAGCTGTTGTTGTTCTAATAATTATTATAATCATAATACCAATAATGATCGATGACAATAAGTAATAATACTAATATGCTTCATCATTTATGGCATATATAATAATTTATAATTTCCATCATCATAATTTCTTGGCGTATACAGTTATGTATTATTTGATTATTATTTAACTTTATTATTTATTATTTTTTTTTGTATTAGCATTAGTGTTATTGAATATTAGTGGATCAAATGTACCACTTGCAGGCACGCATGGATACGCACATGTACATTTGCACACACACACACACACACACACACACACACACATGCATTCAAAAAGACCGTGCAAAGAAAGCGCACTGATCGCTGTTTATCATTGTTTACATTCAAACCCACGTGACCTTCCTGCAGGGTTCACTAAATGTATATCCAAGAGAATCTCACAAGAGATATCATTCACCAAGAGATATCATCACAAGAGATATCATCCACAAGCGAGGCCACTCTCCTGTCCGCTCACGTGGTGACGGCTCTGTGCATCTTCCTCTTCCTCTTCCTTCCTCCTCCTCCTCCAGGCCAAGAAGAAGTACTTTGACACGGAGCTGGAGGTGCTGGAGAAGAACCAGAAGCAGACCATTGAGAAGATGGAGACGGACCACAGCTCGCGCCTCCGCGACGAGACCAAGCGCATCAAGAACGAGCAGGACCGCGAGCTGCACCGCTTCCAGGAGCAACTCAAGCACAGCAAGAAGGAGGTGGGTGGGGTCTTGTCTGTCTGTCTGTCTGTCTGTCTGTCTGTCTGTCTGTCTGTCTGTCTGTCTGTCTGTCTGTCTGTCTGTCTGTCTGTCTTTGTCTGTGTCTGTGTCTGTCTTATTCATTTAAAAAACGCATCATCAGTGTTTCGATCAATCATGGCTTTGCCGTGTATTTGGACTACTGCTCGTATTGTGTGCGTCAATATACTGTATTTGGTTGTGTATATATTTTTTTGTAGATCCTTATACAAAATGTGTATACATTTTATTGAAATGTTGTAAGATGAAATGATCTTAAACTGTAAAGTGATGGTGATTTCTCTCTGCGTTGTTTTTATTTTTTCTCAGTTAAAGCAAGCGGCCGACAAGCTTCCCAGGCGCGAGCGGAAAGAGTCCCTGAAACAGTCGATGAACGCCTTCCAGCAGAAGAAATTAACAGACGTAACCCTTGTTCTTATCCTTGTTATCCTTGACACACACAACACACACACACACACACACACCACACACACACACACACACACACACACACACACACACACACACCACACACACACGCGCGAGGACTCGACAGATCGGCGTCGCCAATGTATTCCTACGGAGTCGAGCGTTGAAGCCCAACCGAGCCCCAACCTAGAACGTTGAGCTAGGCTGAGCGTTCGAACCACTCTTTGATCGCCGACCTCTCAGAAGCATGTCCCGTCAGATTGCAGCTTCTTAAACCAAGGGGATCTAAACTCCCAACGGCTTTCTTCATCTTTAAACCTGAAATACGTGCAAACGATGAACGCCCAACCTATTCAAGATTCAAGATTCAAGAACTTCATTTGTCACATACACATACAGGATATGCAGTGAAATGGAATGAATGTGCAAAAGAATACCACATTAATTGGAGGAATCAGAATCAGAATATTTACAATATTTACAGTAGGGAGGAAAAAGTGGCGATGCCCAGCGGAACAAGTACAAATAACCAGAGAATCAAATATCCACACTATGTACAGTCTTTACTGCACAAAGGAGCAGGTATTTTCTTTTTTGGGGGGGGGGGGGGGGGGATATAATAATAACCGTTATTTCACACATTTTATTCCGGTGACTCTGGGGGGGAACGTTTCATGCACCGCGCGTCAACGCTGTTGGACTTGGGTTCTCAGGAGCAGAACTTCGTGGCCGACCAGAAGAGCCACCTGGACACCACCCTGCACAAGATCATCGGCGACAACCGGCGGGAGATCGTGGAGAAGGAACGCGAGTGTCTCAACAAGAAGCAGCATCTCATCAGGGGTACGGGGGCCCGACCTTTATACGCACTTGCGTCACGTTTAGCTCGTCGTCCAAAGCGACACACGGTGACGGGACGCGGAGGGTAGGGATGGAGAACGTGATGGAATCAATTCTTTAAAAAAAAATTGACTCTTCCTGTGTGAATCACAGAAACAAAAATATTTAATTTTGTGAGTTTGTGTAAGTGTTCAAAGTATTTATATATGCCTGTCTATACCAATCTGGGTTTGATTATTTTGGCCTGGTCCATTTCTCTTATCGAGAGGCGATGGAAAAATAATAGTTCAGTCGAAAAGTCTGTCTCTATTTGTGGGGTTTGAACTGGTTTTAAACCAGAACACTTTTGTCTGGGAGTCAAACGCATACATAAACTTATACTGTATATATACATGTATATAGTATGACAACTAGCCTATCCGGCTACCTCCGGTATCTAAGTAAAAGTCCTCTCAATATCACGGTCAACCCCATGTGGTTTCACACTCGAATGGCTTCTTTAATTGTGTATTTGATCAACTTGACTCCACTCTATATCAGATTGTTCATTATTCAGCTGTGTTCCCTTTTATTTTTTACTTTTTAAAATTCTCCAAATTGATGTGTGGTGTGTGTGTGTGTGTGTGTTGTGTGTGTGTGTGGTGTGTGTTGTGTGTGTGTGTGTGTGTGTGTTGTGTGTGTGTGTGTGTGTGTGTGTGTGTGTGTGTGTGTGTGTGTGGGTGTGTCCGTCCCGTCAGAGCGAGAGGCAGCCCTCTGGACCTGTCGGAGACCGGCATCCACGAGCGACATCAGCTGTTGAAGCAGCAACTGAAGGACCAGTACTTCCTTCAGAGACACCAGCTCCTCAAGAAGCACGAGCAGGTCTGCTGCTAGCTCCTCCCCCTCCCCCCCCTGGCTCCGCCTCCTGCAACACGGAACAAACCCGTTTGATTTTTTACGGCGGGAAATAATGCGTTTGTCGGGCGTTTTTGTTGACTTTTGTTGGGGCATTTGGAGCTGTCGGAGGAAAAAAACGCTTTAGGAAACGACAACCGAAAAGGTGTTACCGTGCGCCGGTCTAAAATATGTAGGAAGTGAGATATAAGGAAGCGAAAGGTAAAACCAACATGTGTTCTCATGTTCTAAAAAAACGAGTCGCCGAATGAATAAAAAATACACGTCTTAGTTAAAGTTAAAGGGGTTGCGCTACAAATGCTAACCAACGTCACGCCTTGTATTTGGCGAGAGGAAGGTACCACCGCTAGGCGAGAGGAGAGAATATAATGTCATAATATGTACCATTTTAATAAGTGGTGCTAGTTAAAAGGCAACTTGCAGGTTGGCATCCCCCAGTTTTTTAACTTGTAATTACAGCTGGACTCGTGGGAAAAAGACTATGAGGCAATAAGGGGGAAAACCTGCCTACTGAACACGAAGTATGAGCCGTAGCCTCATAATATATTCATTTATTACCGAGGGCTAGGACAGAACAGATGAAGGTTTCATCGCTCTCAAGGCTCCGGTGTTTGTCTTACAACAAGTTTAAGTTAGTGGATGTGGGCCTCCACCGAACCGCGTGTGTGTGTGGTGTGTGTGTGTGTGTGTGTTGTGTGTGTGTGTGTGTGTGTGTGTGTGTGTGTGTGTGGTGTGTGTGTGTGTGTGTGTGTGTGTGTGACCTAGTGTGTGTGTGTGCTGTGTGTGTGTGTGTGTGTGTTGTGTTGTGTGTGTGTGTGTGTGTGTGTGGTGTGTGTGTGTGTGTGTGGCGCAGGAGCTAGAGCAGATGCAGTGCTACAACCAGCGCATGACGGAGCTGCTGAAGGCGCGGCAGCAACAGGAGAAGGGCCGCCTGCCCAAGATCCAGCGCGGCGAGGCCAAGACGCGCATGACCATGTACAAGAAGAGCCTCCGCATCAACAACACGGGAACACAGGCCGAGAACCGGGACAAGATCAAACAGGTGAGGAGGAGGAGGAGGAGCATGAGGAGGAGGAAGAAGAGGAAGAAGAGGAGGTTAATAGAACGAGTTTCATAATGCTAGGTTGCCTGCATATGGGATAAGAGCAGATGGCTATGTGGATTTTCAAATGCTCAGCTTGCGTTCTCTAATTAATTCTCTCTCTCTCTCTCTCTCTCTCTCTCTCTCTCTCTCTCTCTCTCTCTCTCTCTGGTTTGACCAGTATTCAATAATGTCTGTTCTATAAGATCTTTATTGTCATGATAATGCCATAACCTGCCTCAGCTTTATCTTATGTACACCTCTCAATAACCCCCCACTGTAAAATACAATCATTCTAACTTTCTTTCTCCGTCTTTCTTTTCTCCGTCTCCTCGGCGTCCGTCCGTCTGCTGTGTGGCTGTAGTTCTCCCAGCAGGAGGAGAAGCGCCAGAAGGCCGAGCGTCTGCACCAGCAGCAGAAGCACGAGAACCAGATGAGGGAGATGATTGGTCAGTGTGAGGCCAACATCAGGGAGCTGAAGCAGCTGCAGGTGAGAGCCTCTTCAACGCGGCCTCTGGCGGCGTCGCCCGGTGACCCCAAACACCGCCGGCGACGGTGAACGCGTTTAGCCGATGAGTCGAATCAAATCAAACGGTATTTATATCGCACGAGTCGTACATGAAATGCAACGTCAACGGTCAACGACGGACGAGTTTTAAAAATGAACGTGAATAATAACATCAACACTGTATATTGCGTTTTCTTAAACCTGCACTATGCACCTTTTCCCATTAGCAGCCTCTAGTGGTGGGAGTTGTGGGTACAGGTTTAGATTCAGCTGTCTCTGACTGTTTAAAGTTGACCAGAATAAAAAACGAGAAACGACAAATGTGATGGATTGACTTGTGGATGGACACAGATATTTTTGATTGGAGTAAATAACTCCAGCAGAAAAGTGACATAGTGCTTTTGTTTTTAATACATTAACCCGTAATCCTATGCCAATATAATAAAGAAGAAAAAATATGTATAAATGATAAATACTGCATTTGCTCACCTGTTTCCTATTCTTGCAAATAGCCCTTTGACTGTTCTTCTGTATTTATGCATTTATTTTGATGATCACATAGCAACAAAACTTCAACAATTCACCCATAAGTCACATTCTTTCTTTTAGCAGATGCATAATTTGACCGCTCAGCTCTCTCTCTCTGTCTGTCTGTCTGTCTGTCTGTGTATCTTTGTTTGTGTGTGTGTCTGTGTATCTGTGTATCTGTGTGTGTGTGTGTGTGTGTGTGTGTGTGTGTGTGTGTGTGTGTGTGTGTGTGTGTCTGTGTGATGTGTGTGTGTGTGTGTGTGTGTGTGTGTGTATCTGTGTGTGTCTGTGTGTGTGTGTGTGTGTGTGTGTGTGTGTGTGTGTCGTGGCCCCACCCAGAACGAGAAGTGCCACCTGCTGGTCGAGAACGAGACCCAGCGGCTGAAGTCTCTGGACGAGAAGCACAGCCAGCAGCTGCGGGAGTGGAAGGAGCAGCTGAAGCCCCGCAAGCAGGTACGCCACAAGCCCCGCCCCTCCGGCCGTCAGCTAGAATATGTGATGTCGATGAATCATGACTGATTGTTACGTTGTGCATTAGTAAATGGTAAATGGATTGCATTTATATCATCGCTTTTATCCAAAGTGCTTCACAGTATTGCCTCACATTCACCCATTCATACACCGACGGCGGTGTCAACCATGCAAGGTAACAACCAACACGTCAGGAGCAGGTAGGGTTAGGTGGTGTCTTGCTCAGGGACACCTCCACACTTAGCTAGGAGGAGCAGGTAGGGTTAGGTGGTGTCTTGCTCAGGGACACCTCCACACTTAGCTAGGAGGAGCAGGTAGGGTTAGGTGGTGTCTTGCTCAGGGACACCTCCACTAGCTTAGCAGAGCCTGGGGATCACACAACACATTTTAATCGCACTTTATTTTTGCACTCCAAACAGCACGGAACGTTTCTCAGTGGACGAATTCCAGGCATACCGATCATAGTGATGCACAATGTGCATTGAATGAATGGATTGCATTTATATAGCGCTTTTATCCAAAGTGCTTTACATTATTGCCTCACATTCACCCATTCATACACCGACGGCGGTGTCAACCATGCAAGGTAACAACCAACACGTCAGGAGCAGGTAGGGTTAGGTGGTGTCTTGCTCAGGGACACCTCCACACTTAGCTAGGAGGAGCAGGTAGCGTTAGGTGGTGTCTTGCTCAGGGACACCTCCACACTTAGCTAGGAGGAGCAGGTAGGGTTAGGTGGTGTCTTGCTCAGGGACACCTCCACACTTAGCTAGGAGGGGAGCAGGTAGGGTTAGGTGGTGTCTTGCTCAGGGACACCTCCACACTTAGCTAGGAGGAGCAGGTAGGGTTAGGTGGTGTCTTGCTCAGGGACACCTCCACACTTAGCTAGGAGGAGCAGGTAGGGTTAGGTGGTGTCTTGCTCAGGGACACCTCCACACTTAGCTAGGAGGAGCAGGTAGGGTTAGGTGGTGTCTTGCTCAGGGACACCTCCACACTTAGCTAGGAGGAGCAGGTAGGGTTAGGTGGTGTCTTGAGGGACACCTCCACACTTAACGTAGGAGGAGCAGGTAGGGTTAGGTGGTGTCTCGCTCAGGGACACCTCCACACTTAGCTAGGAGGAGCAGGTAGGGTTAGGTGGTGTTCTTGCTCAGGGACACCTCCAACTTAACTAGGAGGAGCAGGTAGGGTTAGTGGTGTCTTGCTCAGGGAGCTACAGCCGCCCCCATTAGTAATCAGTTGACGAGACCAAATGTGGAAATAAATATTTGCTGACTTTGTCCTCCTGTCACATTCTGGGACGAGTCCAACCTAATTGTTGTGTGTGTGTATATATATATATATATATCTCTCTCTCTCTCTCTCTCTCTCCCTCTCTCTCTCTCTCTCTCTCTCTCTCTCTCTCTCTCTCTCCTCTCTCTCTCTCTCTCTCTCTCTCTCTCTCTCTCTCTCTCTCTCTCTCTCTCTCTCTCTCTCTCTCTCTCTCTCTCTCGTCACTTTGGATAAAGCGTCCGCCAAATGCCCTCAATGTAGACGTACATGTGAACGTACCTGATTGTAAGTCGCTCTGAACAACAGTGTCTTACGTTTTAAACGTCTCTCTCAGTCCCTGGAGGACGAGCTGGAGCAGCGCAAGCGGGATCAGGAGGCCTTCTTCCAGTTGAGCGAGCACTGTCCCAACCCCAGCTCCACCAACAAGCTGTCCAAGTTCCTGCCCTACTCGGAGTCCTCCACCACGTAATCCAGTCCCCCCCAGCCCCCCACACACACACACACATGCACACGCACACGCACACACACACGCACATGCACACACGCACACACACACACACAGCCCTCTGCTTCCCACCCCCATTCATTTGATTTAAGAGGGGCGATGTATTGTTTTGTTGGAGGACATATTTATGTTTGAAACATTTTTGTTGTTGTTGTTGTTGTTGTCTTGTTTTGTGTTCTTTAACAACGATGTGTAACCATTGAACTCTGACCTCCCATACGTTGGCCCTATGCGGTCCCACGCGGTGTGTACAGGTTGGCTGGTCTGTCTGCTGTCGCTTAGATTAACACTCTCGGTACGCCGGCCGCATGTAGTCCACCCCCCGACCCAAAGGACAATATACATAGATATAGATTTATTTTATATATTTTTGTCCATTGACACCCTGGAAATTACGTTCCACCCCAGAATGGTTGTCTTGCTTAGCATTGCATTGGAGCAAGACGCTAAGCTAATCAATATAGGTTATGTTATATTTTTATATTTATACACACACAGACTCAAATACAAATACTCAATTGTTCAGAATACAAAGCCCGCCCCCCCAACCCCAAATAAATACCAACACCAACCAAACAAAACTCTAAAAGAACATAGCCGCCATTTTATTTCTGTATTTATTTCTACTGGACATCCTAATAATCTCTTTACGCAGTTTAAATGTACTTTGTATTTCTTATTAACATGCAGGGTTTGAAGGATATGTTCACGTCGATCTTTTCTTTACATCGGTATGTTAGAGGCACAAAGTAAACACTGTCGGAATTTGCGGTATAATTTAATATACACTTTTAACAAATGATTTACTCTTAAAATGATTTATGATATAGCGGTGGTAGTAATATTTACCTTCTGCCATTAAGACTTGTTTGTCTTTTGTATTCTTTTTACTGTAAAGAAGAAAACTGAGATTGAACACCACACTGGATCTGACCAAAGCCAAAGCAATATACTGTTTTCTTTGAAGGACATGAACAAATGTGAGATTTAAAGTTTTAATGTTTTCCTGTTTATGCCTTTACTAAAATGTGCTGTCCCCTTAACCAAAAGTGCAATATTTATAGATAGGCCTATATATATTATATATGCAGCAATGTATTTTTTTTTGGGGGACCAGGGTTCCAATTTTCTGTTCTTTTTTTTATTGGGGTATTTAATAAAAAGAGAAAACAAATATGCGATATAAAGAAAAGAGAGTGAAAGAGAATGAAAGTGTTCTGAAAACCAATACAGTTGAAGAGCTTGCTGCTTTAGAACGAGAGACACTGTGGCTTGCGGATTGAAACTTTTTATTTTTTAAATCAGGTACATCGAGGTGTCTCCTCTTCTCGCTCCAAAAAATTATGTCAAATGTAATCCAATTATTTTGAATGTGTTTAACAGCTTTACTCAGCTCCTTTGTCTTCCTGTCCGCCTCAGTTTACACCACGTGTCTTGGAGAGGTCGAGTGAATTAATCTGTTCATGAGAAGGAACCACTGTTGTTAATACCTGAAATAAATAAATATTTTTAATTCTTTACATCGAGTGTCAAGCGATGCATTTTTGGGGGATTTCAATTCGGAGCGACGAAGTCACACAAGAACGAGTCTGTGGTACAACCGATGTAAGGTTGGAAGTGTTTATTGGCTTTATATGAAAGTAACAGAAAAGTCGGCGAAATACAAGACATAGGCAAAATAAAGAAGAGCAGTACTGAAGGAATTATTCAAGCATTTCAAACGTTTTAAATGTAGATTTTGAAATAATTGCTTTCCTCACTTTCATGTAAAACTTAAACCCAAACACTGACTCACCGGTAGATGAAGCCCTGCTAGTAGAAACCCAGCAGGCAAGTATTTCTGATGGATACAACTGTGTGTGTGTGTGTGTGTGTTCACACAAAGCAACTAGAAGCAGTACATTAATAGTATGAACTATATTGTCTAGTTTTGTCAAGGGGCCGATGCTATTTTTCTTTAAAAGCAATTCTGGGCTAAATGATTAGTTTAAGCGACGATGGAGATGTTAGTGCTTGCGTGTCGTGGTTGGTGATTATGATGAAATGTCGGCTTTCTGGAACGTTCGATTTTGTAATGTGTTTTTAAACCAACCTCTCTTTTCTGTTCACCCTTTGTGTTTCTGACACCTTCATTATTAGTAAAAAAAAAAAAGCCCCTTTAGAGAAGAGTAAGAAGTTAAAGACTTAATTTCTGTACATTACTTTTTTAACGTTTAACTACCATACTTGAGACCAGTCAAGCGTTCATGTAAAATATTATTTGTTCGTCTTATCTGAACAAGGTTTGGCTCGCAAACAAGAGACTACACTTGAAAATACTGAATTGTTCGCACAAGTCACCATTGGCACCCAATCCTATTTGTAAACCAGATGAATAGTCGTCTACTTGGATTTATTCTGTTATTTACAGCGACCATTTTTGGATCCGTCTATTTTGAGTGTAAACAAGACCAAACTTAAAGGACGTAAACCCCCCCCCCCCCCCCAACATGGTATATCCCACTTTCTGTAATGTGTGCAAACGTACTCACTTGAACAAAGACGATTGAAAAGTGCACCTATTCTCACAAACTGCGAATTGATTATGCAGTCTGAAGAAAAAACGACAATAATGTTGGCAGGATCTTTGCTTGGTGGCTCCACCGAGTCAGTCAGTCACCTCCTCTCTCCCAAACCACTTCCCTGTCTTCACTCCGTTGTCCGTTAAGGCAAAAAAAAGACTTATTTGACCGTTTTGCTTCCATTTTTCTTCTAGTTTTGTAAGCAAAAAGTGTCTTAAGTATTTATCCTGCAGCATCTGTAGCTATTTTGGTTTTTAACAACTATTATTCCAATAGAAACCGTGATCATTTGAATTGCATACGTCAACAACACGAAGCACTTTGCATATTATATACTGAGACACTGCACAGTATCATGGAAGGCAATGGCACACAGAAAACGACACAAATAGGCTTATTTGGTTTAAAAACATTAAGAACCCGACGCGTCGAGGGGCTTTCTGCTGGTTGCCGTTCACTAAAAGTACGTACTGTATATAAAAAAATGGAATGTAACAAACAAAAACCTAATAAAAAAAGGATAGATAAATAAAAAAAAAAAATCCAATTAAATACAAAGTAGTGATTATTTTATCGTATAAAAAACAAAAAAACAAAAAAGGGAATCTGGACGACATTCTGGAGTACCTAGGGTTTCTTGCTCAGGTAGTTGGAAGGGATCCAGCCCTCGTGTTCGCCGCCCAGGTTTTTACAGAACCACCAGCCGCTGCCGTTCTTCTCCAGCACCTCGAACACGGCGCCCACCTTGAAGCCGGCCGTCTGCTCATCGCCCTCGAAGTCCGCCACGGCCAGGTACACCTCGTCCCTGGCCGCCTCCTTGATCAGGGGCGGCAGCTTGTCGCGGGGCGGCGCCGGCTTCTTGGCCTTCACCTGCGGTTTGGGCGGGATGGGCACCTTGTTGGCCCTTGTCGGCTCCTCCCCCTTCTCCCGCTCTCTCCCGGGCGCGGGCGGCAGGACGAAGGCCTTGGGCTTGGGGGGCGGAGGCCGGTTGAGCGGCGGCAGCAGCTCGGGCTTGGGGCCAGACTCCTGCGCCTCCCTGGGGAAGTGCGGGGGAGTCCGGGGCCCCGCCTCCGTCGGGCTGGACGGCTGGTCCGACTTCTTGGGGGGCGGCGGTCTCCTGGGGGCCAGGGCGGGGGGTCTCTGGGGGGGCTCTTTGTGCGGAGGCACACCCGGCTTGGCCGACTGCGGCGGGAGCGGCGGCGGCGGCGAGCCCTCGTGAGCGTGGCCGTTGAGCTGCTTGGGCGGCAGCCGCGGCTCGTCGCCGGCTTCCCGTTGTTCAGGGTGGGGGCGTGGCCGGCGGGGAAGTGGCTTGGGGGGAGGGTGGCTGGGGGCGGGGCCCAGGGCCGGTGGGCTCGGGGTGTTGCGACTGCTGGCCTCGGAGGACCCGGGTTCCGCCGGCTTGGCGGGTCTCAGCTTGCTCCTCAGGTTGGTGATGTCCAGCTTGCTCTCCGCCGGGGGGCCGTCGGGCTTGGCGGCCGGGAGCGGCTTGGGCCGGACGTTGGGCTTGGGCTTCATGAAGAGCGGCGGCCCGGCCGGCTCGGGGCTCTCATCGGCTGGCTCGGCCCGGGGCTTGGGGGGCTGCTTGGGCACCGGCTTCAGGTTGAACTTCTTCACCTCCTTGGCGGAGATCTTGTGGCCGCACTCCAGCCCCATCTCGTTCTTCAGGTGCAGCGGCTTGTTCTTGTCCTCCTTCTTGGGCTCCGGGGGTTTCTCCTGCCGGAAGGGCGGGGGCACCTTGGGGCCGCCCATGGGCAGGATGACCCCAGGGGCCGGGGGCTTGGGCGGGAGCGGTTTGGAGAGGTCCGCCTTCGGCTTCTCCGGCGCCTCCGCCTCAAAGCTCTTGTTGATGGACTCCCTGCGGGGGGGCAGCGCCGGCTTCTCCTCCAGAGGCGGGGTAGAGGGCGCCGGGGGCAGGGACTCGGTGAAGAGCGACGAGGAGCCCTTACTGCCACCCGACTTCCAGTCCCTCAGCTTGGGCCTGGCGCAGGACTCTGCGGCGGCGCTGGGCTCCTCCGGTAGAGGCTTTGACCAGCTGTCTTCTGGAGCCGCAGGGCATGAGGAGGACGAGGAGGACGAGGCATCACCTCCCTCCTCCAGTCTCAGCTTCTCCATCTCGTTGGGCAGAGGCGCCAGGAAGTTGGGCCGCAGGGCGTTGCTGGTCTTCTTGTACTTGTCGATGAAGGTGACGGGGGCCCAGCCCTCCTTGTCGTCGATCTGGATGTACCACCACCCGCTGGAGTTCTTCTCGATGACCTGGTGGGCGATCGCAGCGGAGTCAAGGTTGAGATGGAAGGCATGAGAGATGGCTGATGGAGCTCGGGTGGTGTGCGGTGCGGACGCTAGGGGACTTACCTCCACCTTGATGCCAGCCTGGAAGCTGATGCCGTCTGGAATGGTGGTCTGGAAGTCGGCGATGGTGTAGAACTCCTCCTCCACCTGGGGAGGGGTGGGCGGCTTGGGCAGGTTGGCACCACGCGGCTGGTGGGTTAAAGGAGATATTTTTAAGATTCCTTGAGGGGCAACGGAGGATATTAATATCAGGGCAAGGATAAAGTATAATTTCCATTCCATATGGATGCAAATATAGAGCAGAGGTTCAACTATTGAAATGAGCAAGTGAAATATATAAATGGCAAATGGATTGCATTTATATCATCGCTTTTATCCAAAGTGCTTTACAGTATTTCCTCACATTCACCCATTCATACACCGACGGCGGTGTCAACCATGCAAGGTAACAACCAACACGTCAGGAGCAGGTAGGGTTAGGTTGTCTTGCTCAGGGACCACCTCCACACTTCCGCTAGGAGGAAAGCAGTAGGGTTAGGTGGTGTCTTGCTCAGGGACACCTCCACACTTAGCTAGGAGGAGCAGGTAGGGTTAGGTGGTGTCTTGCTCAGGGACACCTCCACACTTAGCTAGGAGGAGCAGGTAGGGTTAGGTGGTGTCTTGCTCAGGGACACCTCCACACTTAGCTAGGAGGCGGAGCCCGGGGATCGAACCAGCAACCTTCCTGTTGCCAGACAACCACTCTTACCTCCTGAGCTACTGCTCAGATCTCTCATATGTTACAGTTGATTACGCCTGCCTCTACTGTATATGAGCCAAAGATCTCTTCCATGATTGGTTCGGGGAATCCACCTTGCCTGCCAATCACAGGGGAGTGAAGGCAAACTCTCTCTCCCGCTCCCCGTCTCTACAGCCCTGGCATCGTACCTACAGCACCTGTCAGTGGGTAATGTGACTCACGATGGTGAGGTCTCTGCGCGGTGGAGGTCTCTGCCGTAAACCCATCTCTGTGGAGGGAAATGGCGACACAAGCAAACAGATGAGTAACCAAGTGATGCACGGATGCTTGGTGGACGTCGGAGCGCCGCCGTCCGACTCACTCAGTTTGCTGCCGTCGGTGAAGGGCGAGAGCTTGCCGTCCCGCTGGCCGTCTTTGTTGGGCCCGTTGTTGTTGAGCTGGCTCTGCCTGGAGGAGTCCTCCAGGTCGCTGGTGCTGGCGTGCGCGGCGCCCCCCGCCGACTGCTTCTGGGCCTGCATGTCCGCCTTCTTCAGGTAGGAGGCGGGGGCCCAGCCCTCGCGTCCCTGGTACCTGCAGGGCAGCCACGCGCACCGTCATACACTTACACCACGGTTACCGACGCTTGTTACTTCTTAATTACTTTCACCGACAACTTCTTAAGTGACTTAATGTGTTAATATTGGATATCTAGTGCATTGATTTGGAACTGTTAGCAGAGACTATGTGTATATGTATATATACTGTATATATATATATATATATATACAGTATATATACCTGCCATGCCAGTTTCACTGTTCAGAATGTCCCTGTGTTATAGTGTACATGTGACAATAAAACACTTTGACTTTGAGACGTATGTCATAAAAAAATAACCCTTCAACAAATGCTGTGGTGTAATAATAATAATAATAATAATAATACAAAAAATATAACACTACAAGATCCCTTCGGTCTCCGCAGAATGGGGAAGCTCTGCGTCTATCTTCTAGCCGTCTGTCCCTGGGTCGTGGGACAGTTAGCAGAGCTCCCTGCAGCGAGACCTGCTGGCCTCGCTCAGGCCGCTCAAATTGATGAGCGCAGATCTCTATGTAGTTATGATGCTTTGGGGGCAGCGGGGGGCGATATTAGGTCACATTCCGAATGGGAACATTTTTTTATTATTATCATTTTGATGGTGGTGAAAACCTGGACAATTTGGGGGGAGTGAATGTTGAAAACTGGGAGATTTCACTGTTTTACATATTTTTTGTGGGGATTCTGGACGCCCAGCTTGAACACCGGGACAATCGCGGTTTCAAGCTGGTAACATATGGTGACGCCGGTGGTCACCTTATGTTAGAGCGACTCTTCCCTTTAATGGCGGCAGCTGACCTCCCGCCAGTAGAAGATGACTCCGCCTCTGAAATACCCCCGATTTTACCACCAGGTGTGAGTCTGACAAGCCATTCCATCTCTCCGGCTTGTCCGCCCAGATGTATGCTGGATCGATCAGTCCACCGGGTGCTGCAGTCCAATGGGTAGGCCTGGTCTGCTGATTTATCCAGCATACGTGGACACTCACCACTTGTGATGTCATAAGGGGGAGATTCTGAAACCGCTTTGGAATGGCCGATCAAAGTGGCCCACCCGGTGGCGACGTAGGAAGCCTTTTAATGAGTGCTACCTGATCTTCCACCAGCCCTCTAGGTTCTTCTGGATGACCACCACCACCATGCCCTTCTCCAGGTCGATCTCATCCTGGTCCCGTGCGGCGTAGGGGTACACCACAGAGTACTTCTCTTCTGAGGGGCAAGACAGACAGACAGATGGACAGAGAGACAGACAGACAGACAAGACAGACAGACAAGGGGTTGGTCAATGCCACGGCCACAGGATCAGCGGCCCAATGATTGCCTTTTCTTGTTGCCGACGTCAACCAAACAACAAACCAAAAATCAACAAGGGCGTGACTTTTGCTTCCGTCATGAACAAGCAGCTTTGAAAAAAAAATGTCGGCAGAAGGAACACATTGTTGCTTGGACTGTCTCGCTGGTCACCGTCGGCAACAAGACAATGGTAAGGATGATGATGTTGTCCTTGTTTGGACAACGCGGTAATGAGATGCAGACGAGGGGTTCATCTGGGGACTTGAAGCGCACAACAACATGGAACAGCACAGACGGGACCGGGTTGTTACAGGTCAACATATTCATCTCTTGAAATGTGTTTTAGTAAGCGGTCACACCTGGCCCCCAGGTCAAAGGTGACCGCAAGCCCAGCCTGCATACTGATTGGATTTGAATAAAAGAGTTGGCTGAAGAAAAAAAAAAAAGAAGCTAACTTCAGCCAACGTGAGAGATGAAAACGTGTGGAAATAAACTCACAGTCCAAACGCATCACATGCTGGCCTGCACATCGTTGTACATCCATGTACTTGACACGCACTGTACACGAGTGACAGAGCGAGCCGTGCTTAGCGTGCAAGAGGTGTTGACATGACACACATTTGGATTTGCATTGCATGCATGCAGGCGACATGGATACACTAATGATTGTTCGTGTATTCAATTTATCAATTATCTGTATTATCAATTAATTATTTGGTCTATGTGACATCAAATATAACAGCACCGGCACCATGTTGGCAGTAAACGTTAACTACGCCAAAGTATTAATTTTGTAATCTTAAACATGCAGTCTCATGCACGCAACAAGGAAGATGCAACCAAATGTTTCTGAAGCGACAACCAACATATGGTTTGTATATCTGCCTAATAAGTGACTACAACGTGGAATCCATGAATCACCTAATTGACCATTTAAGCATGCACACACACACACACACACACACACATGCACGTGCACGCACACACATACACGTGCAGGCACACACATGAACGCACACACACGCACATGCACGCACACATGGACGTACACACACATGAACGCACACACGCACGCACGCACACACATACACGTGCACGCACACACATGAACGCACACACGTGCACGCACACACCACAACGCACACACACACATGAACGCACACATGTGCACGCACACACACACACACACGCACACACACCACACGTGCACGCACACACACACACACACACACACACGCATGCCCGCACGCACAGACACACACACACACATGCACGTGCACGCACAACACACACACACACACACACACACACACACGGCATAGAGGGGAGAAGAAAGTGGTGTGCTCCACCTGGCCCGCAGCCCGTGCTGCTGAACAGATCCCCGAGGGTTCTGCGGCGGCCCATGTGCCTCGGCAGCGACCAGAACCTCCGAGGCACTGGCGCCGCCACGTGACATCACATCACATGACATCACATCACATGACGTCCAACAGTGTGCGGGGTCAGGAAGTTGACAGACAGGAAATCAACATCAACACCAACACCAGTTCCTCCCTATAATCCTACGCACGCTAGGATCTATCTAGCATGGTTTTCAGTCCCTAGTTCCTCCTAGGCACTGAAAACCATGCTAGATAGATCCTAGCGTGCGTAGGAATGTTCATCGCTCAAACTGTGAGTTGAGACAACAGACAAACTCAATTCACTCTCAAATCAAGAGAGCGAGAGAGAGAGAGATAAATGAATGTAAAAAGTCTGCTCCCTCACTATGTTTCTCTGCAATTGAGAAGTTGAATTCCCCTGATAATAGCCATTTCTAAGAAACGACACTCAAATAATAGCTCTCAAATCCTACCCTACAGCACCTTTAACAATATTCCAAATGAATAAAACCAAGAAAAACAAAGGGAGAACGAAGTAGAAAGAATAAATCACAATATGGCCAAGTGCAATATCCAAATTGCAGCAGCTGCAATTTTTGGGTACGGGTAAAATGTGTACATGTAAATTAATTACACCATTATCAATGACTATGTATTGATGCACAGATGCCCTGGCCTAACATTTTTTTCCTCTCGATGTAAGAAAACATGTTTGTTTGTTACAGACCCCAACATCATGATTTTGATAGATTTCAGTGAGAATGAAAATTGTGACGCAAAAAACGACCATTCCCACCCATGGAGAATCATATCGTAATCACACCGATATAGATTTGACCACCATTTGGCTCAGCCCTAGAAAGGAGGCGCCGCTCCAACGGTCACAAGAGAAACGGGGCGTGGCCAGAAAGCGTGAGGGCAGCCAACCAGGTAACGGGGGCGTGGCCAGCGTACCTTCCTCGCCCGGCAGGGAGAAGTCGTCGGGGTCGTCCTGGGCCTCCAGGCAGGTGGCGGGCACCCAGCCCTGGGCGTCCTCCGAGCTCACAAACCACCAGCCTGAGAGAGCGAGAGAGCATGAGAGAGAGAGAGAGAGAGAGAGAGACCACCAGGTCAACACCTATTCACTAACCTAACCATCGCTGGATGTACGGGAGTAGAGACAAACACAGACGTTGCTCATTACACGAATCATGGGTCTTGTTCCTGACAGCTCTGTGAATGTGTGTGTGATATTAGGGCTGGGCGATGTGGAACAATGTTTTATCACGATCATTATATCACGATCCCCTCCTAGCCAAGTGTGGAGGTGTCCCTGAGCAAGACACCACCTAACCCTACCTGCCTCCTCCTCCTAGCTAAGTGTGGAGAGGTGTCCCTGAGCAAGACACCACCTAACCCTACCTGCTCCTCCTAGCCAAGTGTGGAGGTGTCCCTGAGCAAGACACCACCTAACCCTACCTGCTCCTCCTCCTAGCTAAGTGTGGAGGTGTCCCTGAGCAAGACACCACCTAACCCTACCTGCTCCTCCTAGCCAAGTGTGGAGGTGTCCCTGAGCAAGACACCACCTAACCCTACCTGCTCCTCCTCCTAGCTAAAGTGTGGAGGTGTCCTGAGCAAGACACCACCTAACCCTACCTGCTCCTCCTAGCTTAAGTGTGGAGGTGTCCCTGAGCAAGACACCACCTAACCCTACCTGCTCCTCCTAGCTAAGTGTGGAGGTGTCCTGAGCAAGACACCACCTAACCCTACCTGCTCCTCCTAGCTAAGTGTGGAGGTGTCCCTGAGCAAGACACCACCTAACCCTACCTGCTCCTGACGTGTTGGTTGTTACCTTGCATGGTTGACACCACCGTCGGTGTATGAATGGGTGAATGTGAGGAAATACTGTAAAGCACTTTGGATAAAAGTAACTTATAAATGCAATCCATTGACCATTTGTAGTCCACTACCCGTGTTGACCTGATTCACACAAGTAGAAGGCCCATTATTAGAGTTACCAGCAGCACCTGTGTTTGTGCTATGATGACACCACCCGATAAGGATCTAGAAGTGTGTTTATGCAAATTGCAGTTCCATGAAAATGTACAAAAATGGAACAAGTGTGTGTGTGTGTGTGTGTGTGTGTGTGTGTGTGTGTGTGTGTGTGTGTGTGTGTGTGTGTGTGTGTGTGTGTGTGTGTGTGTGTGTGTGTGTGTGTGTGTGTGTGTGTGTGTGTGTGTGTGTGTGTGTGTGTGTGTGTGTTTTTTGCCCTCTCGAGGGGCAATTCAAAGCAGGCGGTATACAGATAACAACAGACCGTTAAAAACAACGTAACATAACAGACATCAGGGCAGAGAGAGAGAGAGGCTGATAGTGAGCAATATCGTTTTGAACAAAAGTGCAAATGCAAAATTATTAGAGTATATATAGAACGACCATCCCCATTTCATTTTGTATTTTTACCGTCTTGTCCTACTGGAATGAAACTCTCCCAGAGAGAGGCCACGGAGTCAATGGACTCGTGGGTACAGTGTGTGTGTGTGTGTGTGTGTATCATCTGCCAAACAATAAGAATTAAACGAACATCATAAAGGTCATAAAGGGACTATAACCCCTACCTGCTCCTAAATAACATCTGCGTTTACCGCGTCCCGCTAAATCAGTACGATACTAAACAGTTAAGTACGGCGTCGTGTATGAAATTTCTATTCCGCCACACGGTGCACGACGATGATATTACATTTTACAGCCTCGAGGAATATTTGCAGCAAACAACCTCACAACCTTCCACAACCTCGACGCCGTGAAAGCTCAAGGAGACGGGTCTGAATCCAGCGCGTCGAGGGGCTGGCGGTGGCGGTGGCGGGCGTGTGTGTGTGCGTTCTCAACGGCTGAACGCTTCTGGGCCGTAGCGGCGGCGCAGTCGACGCGACAATCGGAGCGGTTTTTTTTATCCAAAATAATCCGAATAAGAAAATGTGCACAGAAGGCCTCTCTCAGAGCAGAGCGCTTTTGAACGCTTTTACTTTCAACCCGAAGAGCGCAACTTGAGAGCTGCTGAATCTGATTGGCTGGAGTTTTTTGTACAACAACACTGTGCCCATAATTGGAAAATCAATCGCGGCAATTGTTGGAGGAGACAGCAATACATCACTGTGGTGCATAAAGATAAGAATAGAGCAGGTTTCAAGCATTCATAGTTGCAAGGCTAATAGAACGAGTTTCATAATCGCTAGGTTGTCTGCATAATAGCTGAGATAAGAGCAGACGTGCCGTTCTGAGTGCATTACCAACATCTCAGAACATACAAGTACTGTTAATGATGCCATCGTGAAAGGTCAACTTGCCTCTCTGCGTGGCCTCATAAGGCTATCCTGCTGTATGACTGGACGACGGCGTCTACATTCTCTGACAACGAACGAAAGCGCGTACCGGACTCGTTCTTCTCGATGACCTCCACCACCTGGCCCACGTGCAGGCTGATCTCGGAGCTCTCCTGGTTCTCGTAGTCGGTGACGGCCACATACTGGTCCAGGGAGCAGTGGGTCCGCGGAGCCGCTGTCCCCTGCGCGCCGCACGGGCGGGGGCGGGGGCGGGGGGGGGGGGAGGGAGACACACCGGACACACGTTACGTTACACATTACATCACGACGCTAACGTTCGAAAAAACTCGGATTCTCTCTCTCTCTCTCTGCCGAGGAAACCCGGCCCCGTGTCGCAATAAGCCAATAAGCCTCCACCTCCCTGCAACCCCCCCCCCCCCCCCCCCCCACCCCCCACCCCCCACCGTGTTTGATTGGTCGGGATGAGATCGGAATAACCCCACAGACCCAAACATACAAACTATTCCGTGATCATGGATTCCGGGGGCGTTCCATAGACCTTTGGAAATAGTTTTGCTTTTTTTTTAAGCTATTGATTTGAAGTGAGGGAAAACCTTTTCAAAATGTTCCAAATCTTTTCAAAATACAAACCTAGTAAAATATAAAAATAAAACAAATTAATCAAATGATATACAGTATATATATATATATAGTTTTAAACTGTATTTTTCAATCCAAATTCCCTTCCCTCAGCCTTCAATTCGGATGAAGTGGAACAAACGATAAGGTCTGATTATAGGGCGGCGACGGCGGCACAGTTTAGAACCACTCAGCACCGCCACGCGTCTCCGTGTTTACAACGCGGCGGAGGTTAGCGTCGAGGGCTTATCTTAAAGACGACGGAGATCCCCGCTCCGGCAACAACAAGAGGAGGAGGCAGATAAGGAGGTCGAGGCAAGACGGCGTGAGCCAAGACAAAGAGGTGAGAGAGAGAGAGAGCGGTGGGGCCAATGAAGGCGGCGAAAGGGAGAGATGAAGTTTAAATGGTTAGTATGACACACACACACACACACACACACATGAAGCCCACCAAAATAAAACGTCTCCATATCAACGCGTCTGTGAAACCAGAGAGAGGCCAGCACCCAGCCACCCGACACCCACGGAAACATGAAGACAGCTTCAAATCTACAACGACTATCATTAGGGACAATGAGAGGACATTTGTATTGCTTTACAGGTTCCGCTTGTCACTTTTCACCTGCAGTGTGTAAATGATAAATCATCTTATAAATGCTTAATAATTATTATTATAGAAGGGTGTGTGGCACGATTGGGAGGATCGCAGTTAATATCTCGTTTTACAGAAAGACTCAATAAAATAAATGATGTTTGGGATTTGAATAGACTCTGGGACCCCCGGGTGGGTGGGTGGCGGTGGGGTTACCAGACATGCCAGGCTGCCACTCACTACCTCGCTTTAGGAAAGAAGACGCTCTCTCCACAATCCCTGATGAGGAGAAAACAAAAAGAAAAGAAAAAAAACAACAACAACACGGAGAATAGAGAAGAGAAAAAAACGGAAAATAGAAAAAATATAATAAATGAAATGAAATGATGAATGAAAAAATTGATGTCTCCTAAGATGAATGGATGTTAGATGAATTGTGAAAGAAGAGGAAATAAGACATGAAGGAAGTAACTCAATATGGCGCTCTAATAAATATAATAGAATTGGATGGAATGAGAAATATACAAGACGCCACCACTAGATGACGACAAATCCTGTAGTAATAATAAAAGTGATTTAATACACGGCGACAAGAAATGACGTTATATGAACGTAATGTAGGATCTGACGAAATAGTTTGGATGATTTATGCTCATCTCAAGTTTTTGTAGCGTTCATAAAATCGTCTTAATGTCCCCTCGATGACGGCGAGATGGTCCGGCACTCCACTATCTACAAAACACACAAGGTGACCTTGCAAAACTTACAAGCTACAAGGTGCCCTGAAATAATTCTGAAGTGATAAACTTTTACTGTCAGATACTTCAGAAATGTTCAATAAAAACAAGCCTCACACACACACACACACACACACACACACATCCACGGCCAAACAAGCGGTTGTTGATTCAGGCTGGGCCTTCTTAGACTGCCACACAGTCTAAGAATCCGTCTGTAAAACAACACTTAACATAATGACGCACCTCAGACGTCTTGCTCTCTCTCTCTCTCTCTCTCTCTCTCTCTCTCTCTCTCTCTCTCTCTCTCTCTCTCTCTCTCTCTCTCCTCTCTCTCTCTCTCTCTCTCTCTCGAGCTTTTTATTTTGAAAATACCACAGAATAACAGGAGCCACATCAACCCGAGCCAACGTTACATTGACACACACACACACACAAATAATGAGTTTCGTCACCTGATTTCTTCTTTCCGATGGGTTCCCTGGAATAGAGGAAAGTGCGTGATTAGAAAAGAGTGAAGCGCGTGATTATGTCTTCCTGTCCACAGGAAGACAGAGAGTTAGCTTTTAGCCTAAAAAAGACCTTATTGTGAAAATATCTGATGGCCACAATGTGTAGGAACAGTAGGAAAGTGGCTTATGTTATATCAGTTATAGCCACAGTCAACGGCAATAGTATGATTCCTGCACATATTTTGTATGCGGGGTCATGTGCCTTTCCTCAGGAACGACTTTAACATTGCTAAAATAATGTACTGTACGTCTGTGTTGTGTTAATCTCTCTCTCTCTCTCTCTCTCTCTCCTCTCTCTCTCTCTCTCTCTCTCACACACACATGGCGTTTCTTACTCGCTCTCCCATTCTGACATGGTGACCTATATAGCGGGCCTGACTGTATCATTGTGCGGCGGTGGTTTGAATGTGATTCAGAATGCGCTGCAGCGTCTGGTTTAGTCGTTTTTTCGTCGTCAGCGGAGCAAACGACGGCCGTCAGTTTGCAGCACAGTCAGACGCCCGGTGCAACTGGTGGCCAGCGCTCTCCATTTTGTCCTCTCCTCTCTAACCTCCTTTGCCACCAACATTGCGATGCAACCCGGCACGATCATTTTCGTTCTTAATCTTATCTTATCTTAACATGCTCACCGTGTCGTCTCAAATAAAATAAAAAAAAAACAAAACTGAACAAGCCCAAAGCGTTCTTATTCACTGCAAGTCAGGCAAGGATTAAAGAGATTTGGCGGTCATTTCTTCTTGCTTCACATTTTTCTACTCGTATTCATGTACGGTATGTGGTCGACAAATAGTA
>PIJE02000096.1:754232-773677 GCA_002895965.2 Coryphaenoides rupestris
TCTCTCTCTCTCTCTCTCTCTCTGTCTCTCTCTCTCTCTCTCTCTCTCTCTCCCTCTCTCCCTCCCCCTCCTAAATATAACCTCTGGGCGAGTGAGAACAGTCTCCGTTTATATTTATGATGCCGGTTAGTGAAGCGGGGGCCGGGGGTCGATGCCAACATGGCGGGTGGGTGGGTCTGCTGCTGAAGACTAGCTTCCATTAGCAACAAGGTCAGCGCTAGGGGATGCAAGAATGTGTGTCTACGCGTGTGTGTGTGTGTGTGTGTCTGCGTACACACACACACACACACACACACACACACACACACACACACACACACACACACACAACACACACACACACACACACACACACACACACACACACACACACACACGACACACACACACAGACTGCGTAAGTGCGGTAAGGTTCTTCCTGCTACAACTACGCCAAAAAACTAAGGAAAAAAACGAACCGAACCACAATATCGCCCTTCGCTAACTGACTGACTGGTCGTCTGCTGGATGTCCAATCCTCCACAGTGCCAGGGCCTGAACAGCCAGCCAGTCAGTCAGCCAGCCAGCCAGCCAGCCAGCCAGCCAGCCAGCGCTGTACATCTGGGTGTGTGGGCTGGGGCGTGGGATCCACAGTGAGTCCAGCGCTGTGTGGTCGCGTCCCTCCACACCCCTCCGCTAGTCCTCTCTTATCATGTCCTCTCATTAGGATTCTCCCCAGGGAGTGGACGGCGGGAGAGGAGGAGGAGGAGGAGGAGGAGGAGGAGGAGGAAGAGGCTGCCGTCCATTAGAGAAAATTGACTTTATGGGTCTTCGCTCCAGCAGCAGGGAGCATTAAGGTAATTGTGTGCGTGTGTGTGTGTGTGTGTGTGTGTGCTGTGTGTGCGTGTGTGCGTGTGTGCGTGTGTGTGCCGTGCCTGTGTGCGTCTTTCCAACAAAGGACGAATGCATCAACAGAAAGTCGAGATGTATTTCTGTGCATTCCAATGAGGGCCTATAAACAAGCGTCTGGAACCCCACCCCCTCTCCTCTCCCTCTCCCTCTCTCTCTCTCTCTCTCTCCCATCTCTCCTCTCTCTCCCAACGCCACACTCCCAGATGTGAAACTTACTTCACGGCGAAGGGCAGAGAGACACGCCGTGATTGTGTATATTTTCACCATCAACGTCACCGTCTGCCACCTCTCCTGCCTTGCAGTTAGTTATGGGTGGGAACAGAACAAGCACAGGGAGTGTTGATGGGGTACCACACACATGTCGGGTCATTTAAAAGGGCCCTAGTATCGCTTTAGCAGTTGGTACAGTCCACCGAGTAGGCTGGTAGTCTGGGGCGGCAGTAGCTCAGGAGGTATAAGAGCGGTTGTCTGGCAACAGGAAGGTTGCCGGTTCGATCCCCCCGGGGCTCCCTCCCCTCCTAGCTAGTGTGGAGGTGTCCCCTGAGCAAGACACCTAACCTACGTCTTCCTACCTAGCTAAGTGGTGGAGGTGTTCCCTAGAGCAAGACCCTACCCTACCTGGCTCCCTAGCTAGTGTGGAGGTGTCTGAGCAAGACACCACCTAACCCTACCTGCTCCTCCTAGCTAAGTGTGGAGGTGTCCCTGAGCAAGACACCACCTAACCCTACCTGCTCCTCCTAGCTAAGTGTGGAGGTGTCCCTGAGCAAGACACCACCTAACCCTACCTGCTCCTGACGTGTTGGTTGTTACCTTGCATGGTTGGCACCGCCGTCGGTGTATGAATGGGTGAATGTGAGGCAACTGTAAAGTGTAAACTGTAATTTTAAAGTGCTTTGGATGAAAGCTATATAAATGCAATCCATTAATCATTAATCATTAATCATTAGTCTGATCTAGTCACCATACATCAAGATGGACACTCCCGCTTGTGATGTCACTTTGTCACAATGACAATTTTAGTCAATTTTGAAATGCCTTGTAATGGCTAATCACGCTCATGCCTGGTGGTAATTATTTCTCTAACATAGTGCCGAAATAAATTCATTCAGCAATTGACAGGAAATTATGTCTTTTTTTGTAATTCATCAAGAGAAAAAATTGCAAAAATTGTTTGGTGTTTTTCCAAGACCATGTGGATGACTCCTCCTCCTCACTCCTCCCAACTCATCGCTCATCAACCTGCATCCAGAGTAGGTCCACGCGAAAGACCATCGCGCCACATTCCACGTCCAGCGCCAACTCGCTCTGCGCAAACGATTTACTTTTAGTTGACTGTGCGCTTCCAGATTTTGAAGTAAAAACCTACGATTTCACAACCAGGGGAATTCCCTGCGAGTCAGCCCAAGGCCTCAGCTGTTGCTGGCAAATGGGCCGACGCAGCTCCCCTTAAAACGCAGGAGAGAGAGAGAGAGAGAGAGAGAGAGAGAGAGAGGAGAGAAGAGAAAGAAAACTCAACAAAAGCCTGAACTACGCAATATCTGTCTCCTGTGCCTCCAACCAACCTGACGGCGCATTGACGTAGGCAGTAGACCTCGCCGCTAGCTGGCTTTGAGTCAACACGCCAAAGCGGCTGTGGAGCTTTTTGAGAGCGAGGAAGATAAGAAGGAATCAAAGACCGAGTTTGACCTGACCTCCGATCGCTCGGTTGAGCTGTCAATCAAGAATGCCGTTCCTTGTGTGTGGGGCTTATGCGTGGCCTCCCACTGGGGTTATCAAGAGTTTAAAGTGAAGAGTTGAAAAGCGATCTTTGTTCTGGAACTCAAAACTATGATTAAAAAAACAAAAACAAACGCATTGAGTCATGAACCTAAAGTTGAAACATCTCAAGAGTATCTTGAAAGAAAATGCTGACCTTGTAAAAGCCAAGTTGTAGGACGTGGGCCGACATTTGGTTTTGCTTAATAATTAAGGAACATGAAAAGCTCTAGACTTGATGGTTGACTTTCAATAATACCTTCTTGGGCCTATTGTACTTAGGCAATCCCCCCTGTAAAGTAAGAGTCAAACAGGGTGATCATTTCGCTTGGTGATACCATGACGATCATGGACGGGCATTTCGTGAACAAAGTAGTCACCATGAATGACCTCCGACCACGAAAAGCTCTGAGGCTCCCTCCAAACCTCGGTGACTTGGGTCGGCCCAAACTGACTCAGTATATTCCCGTAAAACATTCCCAAAACCGCTGCTCCGCCATTCCTCCCCCCCCCCCCCCGCCGCCGCCGCCTTAATCTCAACCCTTTTTCTCATTTCAGTGGGTGAAAGATTGTTTTCCTCTCAGTTGTACTTCTTTAAAGCCTAATGGCACCCCTTAAGGCCATAGGTTACCAGGTTCCCCAGTCCTAACCTCCAGTATGACCTGTAAGTCTATACTGTGTGTTCAACGTCGGTGAAATGTCCACATTCAACCAGACGGTGCATTCAGCATTTGATGAGACCTAAACCACAGCATTGGTGATTTAGTAGGCCGGCCGTACTTCCATCTGGGGGTAGTTTTAATCAAAGCTCAAAGACGATCAGTAAGTCAACGCAACCGAAGGCATGTCAGAGATTGCCAGTTCATCTCCAAAGAACGCGATCGAGCTCGAGGCCGAGGCCGACTCCAAAAAGCCCCCGTATGGTCTTCCAAGGTTCAACAACAACAAGGACCGTGGCTATGCTGACATGAGCCACCCATGTGCTAGCCAGCTTTCTTCCATCCTCCCGTTGGCCACAGTTATTCAGCAGAAAGTAACACAAAAGAACAACACTTGCTCCGACACGAGAGCATTGCTCACAACATTTGACTTCATGTTGAAGCTGTTCAAGGCTATGCCAGACACGTTGCCTTAACACCGGCACGTTATGTTGTTAAGTCTCTTGTTAAGTCCTTCCGTTGGACGACTATTACATATCCAAAGGTTCTCACTCTCTTGCTCTATGGTGACAGCAATTGAGTCGATAAATTGACAAATTAAAAGCTCTGAACTTGATCTACATTCTGTCATTTAATTGATGAGGTGAAAGGTCGAAAGGTTATGGATTTGAACCCCAATGTCCTCAGCCGACCCCTTAAGCACGACGTCTAACTGCTGCATTCTCAATGGGCTTTCTCTGTATTCTGTATACATTTTTTTGGATAGAATCGGTTGCAGACGGTTGTTTCTGTAGAGACCTTTATACTGTTTACATCCCAGTCTTCTTGCCTCAAACAAGAAGCAAATACAGAAACCACGGGAGGATGGATCCATCTTTTCCTGTGTTGTGGATGCGGCGGCGGCGGTGGCGGCGGCGGCGGCGGCCCCGGGCCACATGACTCACCCTGCAGTACTCGTTGATGGGCCGCAAACGCTTCATGGCCACGTCCCTGATATGGCTCCTCCGAAACAGGATCTTCCCTGGAGCAAAACAAGGAGGAACGAGTCAACAAGGAGCGTCTCACGACTCGGAAACGGCCTCGGCGCCATCGTATTCACGCGGGGCCAACGTGGACCACTCACAAACTGACTGTAATATGAATGTTTGTGAGGTGGTTTCGCCGGTGGTTTCGCCGGTGGTTTCGAGTGTGTCATTGTGTGTGCGTGTTACATTCTCTGCGTCGGTGACATTTCGATCACCGCGCACGCTTGTTATTCAGCCCGACTTTATTTGACATTTTTAAAAAAAACACGCCGTTTGGACTGCAGGGCGATTAGCACAAAGTGGCGGCAGGTACCGGAATGAGTTCATTACGCGCGCCGTGTTGACAAAGTACCGTTGCCCCGTCACTAACCCCCCGTTTTTTTGACAGCTCCACATAATAGATTGGGTGCGAGGCAAATACACGGCCTTTCCGGTTCATGAATAAGTCATTCTCTCCGGGAACATTAATTTGACTTTTTTTTTTTATGACATTTTCGTCACATCTTACATTTCTTTCCCGCTCATTTCCAGCCACAAACACGCCCCGCGCTGGAGTCGGCCCCCCCCCCTGGCCCCCGGAAATAACAAATAGCCCGTCGAGCGTATTACACGCAGAGCGGTTAGGGGTCGGCATCCGTTTCCATTTCAGCGGCGAATGTGTCTCCCGGTAAATTAAAAGTGACAGTGTGTGTGTGAACTCGGCAATAAATTAAAAACAAAACTCCTCTCCAGTGCCCCTCATCCAGAGAGGGTGCCACGCAGACGCCAGACGTGGCCAACTCCTCCATATACTGTATAATTATTTTTACCTTTTTTTTTTTACTTTGCATCTATGTTGTGTGTCAACAGCTGACAGTAAACCTGCTGACCTGACCTGTCGATTTCCGGCAGACCTTACACACACACACAGACACACACAGACACACACACACACACACACACACACACACACACACACACACACCTGGCTATGCCTTGATCTCCTATACCTCCGCACAACCCACATCCAACACTGACCACATCCACAGCTGACTCAGGTGCACATGGTTGTTTTATAGCAGAGCAGAGAGGAGGGGGGAGAGAGAGAGAGAGAGAGAGAGAGAGAGAGACATTAACAAAACACAGACGTACAGTACATTAGCCGCCACGTTAATGTGAGCCATGGCTACATGGAAGAATTCAGAAAACAGAACGAGTCATGGTCAGCGGGTTCAGCGGATCGAGTCTCCCCTTCCCTCGGCGCGCTGCACCCGAGTTCGGTCGGTTCTGAACTCAACTTGGCAGCGAGGAAAGTTCAAAGTCAAGTCTCTCTCTCTCTCTCTCTCTCTCTCTCTCTCTCTCTCTCTCTCTCTCTCTCTCTCTCTCTCTCTCTCTCTCTCTCTCTCTCTCTCTCTCTCTCTCTCTCTCTCTCTCTCTCTCTCTCTCTCTCTCTCTCTCTCTCTCTCTCTCTCTCTCTCTCTCCTCCCCCCCTCTGTCAACCTCCAAACTGCACTCCATCTTTTTTGACATTTTTTCCAAGTCTCACCGAGAGAGAGAGAGAGAGAGAGAGAGAGAGAGAGAGAGAGAGAGAGAGAGAGAGAGAGAGAGAGAGAGAGAGACGGGCTGAAGGGAGGGAAATAAAAAAAGGAAAAGGGGGAAAAAGGGGGCGAGGTTGGGGGCGGAGTTTGAAGCGAGTGGACTCCAACACTGCCCGCTCTGTCTGTCTGTCTGTCTGTCTGCCTGCAGTGCTGCTGGACTGCAGCCCCATGAAGAAAGACTTGTTTGGGAGGTGGTGGAGGGTTGGGGGGCGGAGGGAGAAGTGGGGAGGTGACTGGAAGAGGGCAGACGTGGACCAGGAAGTATGCGACGCGACTGAGGGCAGAGCAGTGGACGGCCCCGCGGTCCATCGCTCCACAAGCAAGCGGCCACGTCGACCGCAGCGTATTAAAAGAGTAACGACAGCGGGTATGAATGAAGCGAGTGAATGAACGCAAAACACCAATAAAAATAAAAAAAGACAAAACGGGGGAATGGAAGACAGAAGTTATAAAGACGTTATGAGCAGCGGGGGGCGGAAAACATGGGAGGAAAACATGGAGGAACAGTCGGAAGCTTTATCCGGGAGTCACGGGTGGAGACGGAGACGGAGACAGAGACTGAGACTGAGGTGATGAGACGAACACACTCTCAGACACAACAGCGTCCCCTTCCTTCCTCTCCTCTCCTCCTCCTCATCCTCCTCCCCCTCAACTCGTTTGCTCCGTCACCCAAGAGCGCACCAGACTTCCCGTCTCTCCCGGCCCGAGTTTTATTGCGTTTCGCGGCGGATCTCTGCGCCCGACGAGACTTAACTTAAACAGCGTCAACAAGAACAACAGCGCAGAGAGCGAATGAAGCGCTATGAGGAGGAGGGTGGCGGCGGGCGGGCGGCGGGCGGGGCGGGCGGAGGGATAATTGCGTGCATCTGTCTGCATGCGTGCCGTACGTACAGTATGTGCTGTATATACGGGCCCGGCAGTCTGTGTGTGTGTGTGTGGTGTGTGTGTGTGTGTGTGTGTGTGTGTGTGTGTGTGTGTGTGTGTGTGTGTGTGTGTGTGGTGTGTGTGTGTGTGTGTGTGTGTGTGTGTGTGTGTGTGTGTGTGTGTGTGCGTTGCGTGCGTGTGTGTGATTGAGGCGGTAATTACACTGAACCGCCTCCGCTGAAGCCTCGCTGACTAAGGGGTCCCGGTGGCCGCTTGACAAATAATAACCGTAATACTGCCGTTTGGCCGCGCCGAACAAGACCAACGCCGCGCCGGCGAGGAGGAGGAGGTATGGTATGTGTCTTCAGTTTTTTTTACGCTCCTGATGGATGGAGGCTGCAGGACTCTCTTGAACTGGACTGGATTTGTTTCCATGGAAAACTTTTAGAGGATGCATTATGTGGGGATTGCATGTGCTTCGCCTTGTTGGAATTTGAATCTGTGAATTCCATTTGATTTCATATTGTTTTGTATGTTTTTTTTTATATACTGTAATCTTGTGCTGTAATCAGGGCGTCCTTGAAGAAGAAAGCTTGCTCTCAATGGACCTCCCTGTATAAATAAAGGTTCACACACACACACACACACACACACACACACACACACACACACACACACACACACACACACACACACACACACACACACACACACACACACACACACACACACACACACACACACACACACACACACACGCGGTTGGGTGAGTCGTAAGGCCGCCCCTCACAGAGGAGGTCAGAAGGTCATCCAACACCTTGTCATGGTCATGTGACAGGTCCAAAACGTACCGACATTACTGGAGGAGAGGGTAACCTGTAGAAGCAATGTGGGCAAGTCGTCCCTTTGAAACTGTTTTGGAAAAGGTCTGGCAGATACTTGGCAGGTGATTGGATGATCGACGTGTCCATCACCGCCACGCCCCCGCCTCCCGCCAGTAGTTCCTTGCCTCTGTGGTTCCGCCACAATCCGGTAACTTTTGATATGAAAACTCTGTCCAGATAACTCGGTGCAGATCATTTCCAAGCCGGCTTAAAAGTCGCGTTTGACCGCAATGGAAGACGACAACGCAAGAGGAGGCTCATCTTTCAAACAGATAATGAACAGAACAGATAATGATCTTGGCGATCTCGTCACCCATTCTTGTGAGGGATTCCCGACATTGCCTGGAGTCTGGTAGGCTGCTGATGTCGCCCAAACAATATCCAAGGAACAAAAACAATAATGCAATGCAAGGAATGCAGAAGTATGAAAAAAATCTTGAACACATGAAATGTCGACGGGCAATTTGATAGAAGTGGGTGAACTTGAGCTAAATGTATTTTTTTATAGCCACATTTTCTATAATTAGTAGATAAGACTGATGTCTTCTGATGTGTGTTCACGTCAAAAGGAATACCGTGCAACTTCGCTTTAGCCAATCAAACGGCTCAATTTCACACTGCGCACTGTACCCTGCCACCATAGGAGGCTTTTGATCATGTGATCCGAGGTCCCCACAAAGGAAGTTCAAGCCCCGCCACCTCGGCGCTTCTTGACCAAAAATCCGATCGTGTGAACCCCTCCTATACAACGATAACTATGGCAAGCAGAGGCACCAGCCTGAACCCAAACGCAGATCGTCTGAAGCTGATCATCTCTCATCTCCGTCGCTCTCTCTCTCTCCTCTCAGTCTTTCACCCTTCCTTCTAAAAATAGAAGATTATATGATGTGTCACAAACACGAAGCAAACTCTGCCTGGTGTTTATGCTTTGGGGGCTTAACCCGAAAAGAATGTGCAGAGTTATAAAAAAACAAAGTGTAAAAGAAGAACTACTCCAGAGCAGGATGCCAAGCACCTGGAAAATATATTCACTTCCTGTAGACGGAGGAGGAGGAGGAGGAGGAGGAGGAGGAGGAGGAGATACAGGGGTTCTTCTCAGCCAAACCAGCTGGATAAATGTCAGGACGTCTTGTCTTTCATTCTACTGACGGAAGTCGGTAGAACAGAAGGAAGTGAATGAACGCATCGAGCCAACACACAGCGTAGCGGAGGTAAGGAAGAGAGCACATCATCTAAAACGATCTTCACCACTTCCACCACCCAAGCTATTTCTGTTTCCACCGGGGGAAAAAAAACCCATCATCAACAGCTCCATGAATATAAGGGCCAAGACGTACAAACCTGGGCTCTACGGATAAACAATAATACTTGGAGGGAATATATAGACGATACGTATATCTATAGTCTATACATCCATAGTCTCCAATTCAGGCAGAGCAGACATTGCTTGGACAATTCAATATCACTAAAGCCTCATAAATCCCCCAGTGGTTCGATATTGTTTAATCACCAGTGGCGAAAGAAAACCATGTTAAATTATCTGGAAGACAATCTCTCTCCACTTTGTAACTTTTATGTTTTCAAAACAGAGCACAAGTCGACTATGCATTAAATGAACATTTTTGGCACGTTTTCGTGGCTCTGAAGAGGATTGTCGGCATGCAAGGTACAGCCTATCCTCGTGTCACTGGAAGGACGATTTTATTGACTTTTGTTTGGCACCAAAGCTTTTTGTGTGAAGTTATGGGGATGCGATTAGAGGCATTGAAATATCACTGCACCGTAAAAAGGGGAATTTTGCTTTAAAAACACTTCTGGGGTCATTTTCACACTTCAATATTTAGGCGTAGATATTCAAGTTTTCTGCATTGGTAAGGTATGCACATTATTTGCACATTATGAGGCACCGTCTTTTAGTATCATTATGGTAATTTGGAACTTTTGCCATTCAAACACAGACATATGCACATTTTTGCCCATTTTTGTGTTCGGCCAGGTTTAAGTGGTTAAGTATGATAAAAACTGAAAGTGACGGCTCATGGTTTGCCAATCATCTGCCTAATAACAGCGTCACAAACATGTTTTATGTCATATAATGTGGCCTGCGGAGCCCTTTGAGACGGTAACTATGATTCAGGGCTATACAAATAAAAGTGTTGCTACTGTATATCACTGAAAATGTGACTCAAACTATTTATCTCCGTTGTTGTGTCGATTCCTCCATCCACCCACCGTCACTTTGAGAACGATGCATGTGTAGTTCATTATGCAAAGTCGGGGCATGTGTTTCCTGAAGCAAGCGTGCGTTTCCTGTGTTGAATTGTTTTTTCTGTGTGTGTGTGTGTGTGTGTGTGTGTGTGTGTGTGTGTGTGTGTGTGTGTGTGTGTGTGTGTGTGTGTGTGTGTGTGTGTGTGTGTGTGTGTGTGTGTGTGTGTGTGTGCGTGCGTGTGCGCGCAGACACACTTCAGAGCTCTCAATGAGTTCCAGACCCCTAGCTCACCTCATCATCACCCTCCCCCTCCTAGACGTTCAGTGAGAGAGAGAGAGACGTGAGGGAGGGAGGGAGGGAGGGAGGCCGGGGTCCACAAGGAGGGTGGGGTCCACAAAGTGGGACCCTTAGGGTTTGGGAATGCTTCTTCTGACATGCCAGGATAACTGGAACCAGATCCCTCACCACGGGACTACAAAAACAATCAAGTGAAATTTGAAATGTGTCGTGCGTTTGTCCTTGTTTTACTTAAAAGGCGACTCAAGAGTGTCGCTCCTCGACCTCGAGGATTGTTTGTACAGTCGGTGGCCTACAGTGTTGGGAAAGTTCACTTTCTACATGAACTAGTTCAAAGTTCAGTTCACAAATTTTAAAATGAACTAGTTCAGTTCATAGTTCATAATTCAAAATTTTGAACTACCGTAAGTTCACAGTTCCAAAAATGAACTAGTTCATAGTTCTTTTTTTTCAATATGTTGCTGCGAGCTATTATTTTTCAAAATGATTGCCACAGGCCCATATAGAACCACAGACAGCAATTATTTTATCAGTTTTAACACTGAAACTATGCGTCAGATTTTCATCTTCATATCCAATTTTGAATCCTCATCCAACCAGGGTTTACATTAACATTGAGGGGACAGCATTCCCCCATTGATGCTTCAACGCTTTGTTTTGATGACGCATGCGGCAGTGAGACACTGGTGGCCGGTGTTGCCAGATTGGGTGTTTTCTCCGCTACATATTAAGGCCTGTTTACGGTGTGTTTTAGCCGGGTTGTGCGTTCACAGACACCAGAATGAACACGTTCACAGTAACGTTCATCAGGCAGTAATACAGTATATGAACGAGTTGATGAACTATCATTCAATGAACGCGTTCAGGCACAACACTGGTGGCCTATAATAGTTAAGGTCTGTGAACAGAGGCTACCGTAGGCTACGCCAAACAAGCACCGACGAAGAGACCGGTCAACAGCTTAACACAAACGCGTAGTTTATTGCCTCCAATGACAACTTTCAACTTCGAAATGCATTTATTTAGTTCATTTCCAACAACTCAACTTCGACGACACTTCTTTGAGAGCGGACGCGTGCCTACGAGCTCTTGGCAGTATTTTGTTTATTTGACGTACTTTCGTATTGGTACTTTACTTGTCACTTTTGACCATACTTACGAGGTACTATATTACTAATTGTTTAGAGTTTTTATGTTTAGAAGAATACTGCACGAGTGAATGGGGAGTAGGCATTCCATTGCACTTATATGGCGATAAAAAAAATCTTGAATCTCCTGAATCTTGAATCTTTATCGTCGGAATGCCAAACCACCATGTGCATCTTATATAACTTTAAAGCAGAAAGGTCGGCAGATAAGCGTTTCCACTGACTGCACCTTTTATTATTTACGGCCCTAATTATGTCTTACATGGCAGGACGCTGGGTTGTTGTTTTTACACAGGAGATAGAAAATTGTCTACAGTGCAAAATAAAACAGCACCAACTCCTGACCACTTCTCAGTAAATCGGTTGCATTCTAATACTCCTGGACTGTTTTTCGTTCCCGGCTGTAAATCACCTGAACAGGACAACACGGCGGGGTGCTGCCAGTGAGTTAATGTTAACGTGAGCGTGGAGGTTATGAACACGGAGAGGTGAGCTTGACTCATGGAAACTTGAGTCACCGGTGACGGAGTCGCTTCAGGAGACACAGCAGCACCGGGCGACAAACGCTGCCGCTCACCAGTCAGCACACACACGCGCACACACACCGCACGCACGCACGCAGGCACGCACGCACCGCGCGCACGCACACACGCGCACGCACGCACGCACGCACGCGCGCCACGCAACACGCACACGCACACACGCCACACACGCACAGAGTTCCAATAAATCATAAATAAAAAACGGAATAAAAAAATAAACCAGCCTTACATAAACTGACATAAAAATAGAAAACTTAGAGACATAGAAAGGTCTCACAGTGTCCAGTCAGTCAGTCAGTCAGTCAGTCAGTCTGTGTGTGTGTCTGTGTGTGTGTCTGTGTGTGTGTCTGTGTGTGTGTGTGTGTCTGTTGTGTGTGGTGTGTGTTGGTGTTGGGACTGTCTCTCTGAGTGTCTTACCCTGGCAGGAAGGGAATGATTCTGCGCTTGGGGTCTTTCTGGCCTCCTTCCACCGGGTATTTATCCAACAACTCCATCTGAAAGCACAACGTTTGTTTCTTAAAGAAGAGTCAAGATCGCAGTAGACACACACACACACACACACACACACACAGACACACACGTAAACACACACACACACAGACACACACAGACACACACATGCCAGGGCTTTAGTGGAACAGTGCATGTGTGTGTGTGTGTGTGTGTGTGTGTGTGTGTGGCGCTTTTTCCCTTTTACAGTTCAGCACTTCCGAGGGGGAATTCTGCCAATAAAGCCGGAGCCTGCTAACGATTAGGAATGAACCGGGCAGATGGTATACGGGCGGACGTCCCTCCTGCTACACATGCTGCCGTGTGTCTCTGTTGCTGCAGCCAGGGCCGTACGGCTGGGCCCGGGATAGCAGCACCCATACATAGTGGAATATTTCCTCTTGAGTCATTTGCAAGGCTAATGAAGTCATCAACTGCTGCTGCTGCTGCTGCTGCTGCTGCTGATGATGATGATGTTGATGATGATGATGATGTGTGAGTGTGTGTGTGTGTGTGTGTCTGCTCTCCAGCTGCAAACACGTCCCAGGGACCGGAGGCCAATGAAATGACACCCTGGCAGGTCGACTCACTTGAATTCCACGGCCTTTTGTCCATTTTTTTTTTTCTTTCGCTTCTTCGCCCCCCTGTTCTCAAATATTTGTTCATGACAGTCTTCTCCCTCCCCTCCCTTCCCCCTCCCATTCAGTGTACCCTCTCCCATCATGCCCCCCCCCCACACACACACACACACACACACACGTCGTGAAACCCAGTCTCTTGAAGCGTTCTCCGCGAGTGAGGAGCGCGGCGAGGTGAGGAGTTACGGGAGACCTCCATATCCAACCTCCATCTCCGTCTACGACATTTAAAAAGACGCCACTCTCTTAAAAGTCTTTAAGAGGGAACGCAAAAGAGACAACGTCAGGGGCCAAGGCTATAGGTCACCCGAGGATAAAAACCTCTGCGAGGCAAAAAGTTCAACCATTGGGGTCACCATAGCAGGCGTCAAAACCACGGTCAACAGACACTTTGACTTGAAGTATCTTCTCCTCCCTCAATGGTCGCGAAACTGCGCTTTTCTGACCGTGTGTTCCACTGTGTGAAACAAGATGGTGAACCGACATAGCCCAGCGGTGCGTTTTGTGTGTATTTTGAGTTATCGATGGGAGGCCTCCAATCCAAATGGCATCTTTGTGCCTCCCTCCCCATATCAATAAAATATCCTGAATAATATGACGGACAAGTGGCAATAAAAAGTACACAAGAAGAATGCGTTCCAAGTCTTAAAGGGCAAGTAAATAAAAGCCCCTTTTCGTAGAGCTTCGCCTACGGGTTTCACAAAGTGCGATTTGAGCAGCCGTGGCGGCGGTCCTAAAGGTTTCATAAACAACGGACAGATTGGTTTCCATAGCATCGGCGAAGTGCGAGGGGGCAACCGCGCTGGAAAAGCCATTTTGCGTCGGAAGCGGACCTACTTCTTGTAGGTCTGTTTTGATAACTTTCTACATTTCAGTTAAAGAAACAACAAAGAAACGTTCACCACGCCTCTTTGAGACACAATGGAACTGTTTGACCGAGAAAAAAAGAAGTGAATCAGTGCGGGGTTTGTTACTATTGAATGAGTTTCCGTTGTTATGAGTCATTACTAGTGGTTCTAACCCAGCGTGCGTAAAATACAAAGCGTGTATTTGTAGGGCTGACAGAAACACCGGGTGGGTGGTGAGAGTGGTGGTGAGGGTGAAGGGTGGTGGCGAGGGTGGTGGTGAGGGTGGGTGGTGAGGGTGGTGGTGAGGGTGGGTGGTGAGGGGAGAGGGTGGTGGCGAGGGTGGTGGCGAGGGTGGTGGCGAGGGTGGTGGCGAGGGTGGTGGCGAGGGTGGGAGTGGTGGTATGGGAGTGGGTTGAGTCTACAGGTGGAATGAGCCACCATCAGCAGAGCAGAAAGAGAGGATGTGACGAATACGTGCAGGCGGCCCAGAGAGCGGCCGGCCTGCACGGCGGGTTATTTTAGGATTGTTGTTAACGTATAAGAACCCATTCACAAGACACAGTGGGGGGGGGGGGGGGGGGCGTTTCATCAAGTCGGTGGGAACAATAGCGGTAGATGGCTTGACTGAGACAATACAAGGAAGGTAAAGTTAAGTGTTTACGACTTTGCTATTGAATGACACTAAGTGGACTCTTCGTCTACGTGGGGGCCGACTCACGGCCCGCTCATAAAAGACAATTCAGAGTTTCTAGCTTCTCTCATAGAATGAAAGAAATTAATTGCATTTGTATGGGAATCGATTGTATTTGTGCGTCTTTCTAACAAGTTATATAGTCCCAGAGAATTTTACAGGACCACAATCCACAGGGACATTGGATGGCCATCCAAACATGTTTATAACCCCACAAACGGACATAAAGAAGGATACTTCCTGCAGAAACGCTAGGATGTGCATGGTTACGAATACCTAGGGCTGGGCGATCTGGCAAAAAATATAATCACGATTTTATTTCCCATATTGATCGCGAAGGCTGATAGATCGAGATCGACAAAAAGTGTATTGCGATCTCGATTCGAGATCGATTAATCGCCCAGCCCTCAGAATACATTGGATTTAGTCTGTCCAGGTGAGACACTTTCAACATTAGTTATAGCTGCCTAGTTGTAGCCACCTTCCTCACGCCTTAGAACATGGCTGGTAGGCCCAATATATATATAACTTTATCTACACTCTTGCATGCTCCATCTATGCTATGCTATAGACTATTCGTGATATGACAATTAGACACTCTATGGCCCCTTCACTAACAAGACTCAACCAACTGGAAGAGGAATAGCATCATGATGCACATACATGTGGACGGGACAGAAGAGACACATCTATCATCCCAGAGACATCATTTTTCCTTTTAAGTTTTTAACCGTCTCCATGCTAAAAAAACACTGTAATCTACTCTGTGATCTAGAGTGCTTCAAAAATAAGGACAATATGGCATCTGGATGGAGTCGAGAGGCTTTCTTCAGACAGAAGGCTTACATAACACGCACACACACACACACACACACAGACACAGGACAATCACACACACACATCCACACACACAACACACACACACACACACCACACACACACACACACACACACACATACACACACACACACCAATGTGCACGCCTTAAAGCCGTAGCGTCGTGACGGGCTAAAAACCAGAGTCTGGGAGTCTCTAGCCACTCCTCGGTTTAAAAACACGCTTGATTAACGGTTCCCCGAGCGTCTTCGGCATATTTACTGCTTCAGCACAGCAGCAGCACCGGTTGCATCTGATTTGACTCAGACCATCGGTTTCCATAGCATCTCGTCATGCCCATCGATACAGAGGAGACTATAAGAGACTAAACTATCTGTCGTTCCAAAACCCTCAACTCTCGAGATCCACGAATGTTGTGTTTGAGAGTTGTTGTTGTTGTTGTTGTTGTTGTTCTCGTATCATGTGCTCCCTGACTGGTTTGGGGAATCCATGTTGCCTGTCAATCACAGGTGCACGAATGCAACACTTCAATATTTTTTGGTTGGTTGTTGAGTTTGAAAGCGGCCTCTCAAATCCTTGCCTCTTGCATCATGCATCTCAACCCGTGCGAGTCATTCATCCGCAAATACACTGATCGCCTCGGCCGTCGGGCAATCAATCAAGTCACAGGAAGAGGAACAGAAGCTGGTATTGTGGCCACATTTCCGCATCCCCCATGCGATTACGGTACCCAACTAGTCATACAGTAAAACCTCCACGGCTCACACACACACAGAGAGGGGGAGAGAGAGAGAGGGGGAGAGAGAGAGAGAGGAGAGAGAGAGGAGAGAGAGAGGAGAGAGAGAGAGATAAATGTGAAGGCAGTGTGATTTGTCTCGTCTGTATCCTCTGAGCCAACATCAACCAGACAACCACCCAACAAAGGCATTAGAAAAATGAGTATATAAAAGAAAGTCTTCAGACTCATGAATCAGAAATTAAAAACGTTGTGGGACTTGGAACAATGACTGCTGTCTCTCTCTCACATCCAGAGACAGACCCTGAGGACTCTGCTGACACACTGCACGGCCCTGTCTGGTCGTCGGATGGAGACCCAGCAGCATGGTGGACTGCAGGAGCATTAGGATGAATTAGGATGAACACACAGACAGACAGACAGTATATCGACGCCACGTTTAGCGTAGCGCAGCGGATTGCGCCTTCCCTCCCCTGCGAACCCCAGCACCGACTTGTGTGTTTGTGTTTGTACGTCTTGACATTATTCATAGCACTTAGCATTGCTTAGCACATTGTGTGTTCTTAGATGTTGTCGGTAATGCACTCAGAACGGCACGTCTGCTCTTATCCCGGCTACTTATGCGGGCAAGCTAGCAATTATGAAACTACCACAGTGATATATTGCCGTCTCTCCTTCGACAAATGTACTCAAATGTAAGTTGCTTTGGATAAAAGCGTCTACCAAATGCCCTCAATGTAAATGTAAACCTTCGAGAAGAACATGAGGTGTATAATCCATGACCACGCAGGCAATTTAAGCAATTATGTGTTAAGCAAGGACACGTCAATTATGTATTATTACTCAGGAATTGTTCATTTATCATTTCGGCTACTTAAAAACTCGGCTGTCTTTCCTTTTGAAGTGTTCACTGATGTAATTGGCCAACCTATCATTAAGACATCCATTTATAGACAAGGAAAGGCAACACGCAAACAGTCAAATCCTGTTCAGACCAACACCATCGCAGTCGCAGGCTACGGTTCATTATTGTTACTCCAACTAGACTGCTGCATCGCCTCTCCTAATATCGTCAGCTAATCCCCTCTCCTCCCTTTAAAAAGAACTTCATGTGTATGGAAAATATGATGGCGGACTGGCAGCCAGCAGCATTTTGCTTTTGGATGTCTCACAACATTTAACTGTAGGAACGGGCCGAGCCTACAGAGTGAAGAAAGCTGAGTGGATGGCTGGGTTTGTGTGAATATATATTAAAACGTAATATAAAAGTATTAGAATGAATACGATCACAACACTGAGGGTTCCTCTGACGACCACATGGGGGAAATCACTGCGATTTAGTGACGACTTCACACAAATTAGGGATCAAATTGGGGATAAAATTCGGAACCTATCTTGCTCCCAACCATTGACTAAACTATCCTGCTCCATGAGGTTACAAAGACAAACAGTTTTTATGTCGACATCCGGGGTAGCAACTGACTACGTATTGAAAGGGATATGCAGAGATAGGCCTATATGTGAATTTGTTTGTTGTTTGTTTGCCTGACTCTAATTCCACTGCGCACCCAAAGGGAGAGTTCGCCAGTTTCCAAGCGTTCCAAACAGTCTCTTATTAAAAACACAAGTAACAACACAATAAGACCGCAGCTTGTCGACTAAAACATCGATTATTTGGCACTAGTTTCAGCTGCCGTTGACGTGCCACTGGTGCCAGTTATATAGTCAGCTGTTCTGTGTCACTACTACCCTCTCTGTGGACAACCCAGACACCATCAGCGCAGAACAGTTGCCAATATAACCGAATCACAGGCAGCCTTCAACACAGCACCGGAACATAGTGGCGAATGATCGGAGTGTTTGGAGACGAATGACGCGATCCTGTTGTGTTGCTATTACTGGTCCTGCTCTTGTCGTATGGCAGCGTCTGTCGACAATTAAAACCAGATCTGACAGAAGAGTAGTAGTAGCGTGTGTGTTTGTGTGTGTGTGTGTGTGTGTGTGTGCGCGTGTGTGTGTGTGTGTGTGTGTGTGTGAGACAAGGAGGAATCAACGCCGGAATCTTGTGTACTTCTGACACCCAAATGAGACAAATGTTGTACAAGCCCGTAAGCGCACCTGAAATCAGTTGGTTACTTAGTTAGGTCAGTTAGTTGACTTCAAGGACTGCAAGGGTAGAAAGTCCCGCTTCATCAGACAATACAAGGTCTCCTCTTGTCGTCCCACCCCCCCGTAATTTTGTTCAAAGCTAATTGTAATATTGGTCTCATTGGGATTGGTTCCTTATTGCTGTATATTCGTAAATTCAAGTTGACAATACATATTATCATTTTGGCTTTATTTAGGATTGCATATAGACAATGAGAAATAAATGGTTGGTAGAATATTTGAAAAATTAATTGACATCAAAACGATGTTTACTCTGGTCCGAAGCGTACTTACTAAGAAGAATAAGCTTCTTGATGATCATCGACAGTGTCATTAGGTGTGATGTGCGTGTTGGTGGTTCTGTGTTTAAGTTCAGCCTCACTGTTCCTGGATGGAGTTTCGTAATTGCGGGTTGAGGTGTGGCGCCTTAATGTCCACACCATGTGGTGCCATTTAGTAAATCTTGCACTAATTTACTGTTTAATTCTGCGTGTTGTGTGTAGTTGAGATGGCCCGATGTTCCTTTTACCTTGTGCGGCCGTTGTTTAAGGCAATCGTTGGATTGGGTATTATACGCCATAAGTGTGGTGCCTATGCACCTCACCGCAAAGCCCTCTAGACGTTCTAATCAGGCGTTGACCTGCGGGCAGGTGAGGCTGCTTAAGATCTCAACCAATCATACTCTTATAGATCCAACTATTCCACATTTCGAGATGTTGGGTTTGATACGGTTTTTGGTGGAAATTTGTCTTGATGTAGTGATTGAGAACTTTTGCTGTATGTTTAGCATAAAGATTTGCTATGATCGTTCTTCTGGTGACTGTGTTGTGTTCGCTAATTTTGAGCAGGGACTCTTTTCATGCCGCACCCTTGAGAGTTCTCTGTTGGTCTGTTGCTATGTTGCTGGCTGTTGCATACTAAGCCTTCTTCGGGCTTGTGCATTTTCTTCAGGAGGTTGGATGGAACGTGCCGGAATGCGATGATCTGGGTGCCTGGTGCCTGTAAGCTTTGTGTGTTGGATTTATTAAAGTTTGAAGCCATCTATAAGAGAGTCTGCAATGGCCATGTAGGTGTTTGGGAGTTGTGTCGTCATCGAAGCACGGAGTTTTTCGGGTGTGCTTGGCGTTTTAAGTTATCTGGACCAGGTTTCCGAGATGTCGAGAATTGTTAAGTACAGGGAGGGGCGAGTGCAGAGCAAGTTTCTAG
>PIJE02000097.1:5000-26052 GCA_002895965.2 Coryphaenoides rupestris
AGGTCAGCGGTCGCCATGGGTCAGCGGTCGGCCACGTTGTAGCATCAGATACAGTGTCCACAAAAGTATCTTTAACTTCTTTTTGAGTATTAGAGAAAAACGGAAGACTTTGTTAATCGTGGTGACCCCCACACCCACAGTTTAGGTGTGTATGTGTGTGTGTTCATTAATTAGTTAATTCATTATATCATTTAGAATATTCATCAGTGTATCTTAGGCCGTCAACTACTTTTTGCCACGTAGCCTACAGACACTTGATGGGTTTTGAGAAATGACATTCAACTTTAGTAATTAGTAAGTAAGTCAAATGTATTTATATAGAACCTTTCACAGACAAAGTCACAAAGTGCTGCACAGGAGTAAAATAGTTAAATAGTACACCATCACATAGTAAGAAACAATAAAATAAAATGCAAAAATAAGAACGCACAGAAAAAGAGACACAAGAGGCGAGGCAAAGGCCATTCTGAACAGAGGTTAGTTGGCAGAGGAGAATGTGGTTGGGGATCAATATTAGAGGTGTTATGCTCTTCAAACCCCCATCAATATGTCTCTCAGCATCACAACCATCAGCCACCGGGGGGTTTGAGCCAAGGCACCACTTCCACACGCTTATTGCGTGTAGCGTGTCATGTCATACATGTGCACCGTAAGCAGTGTGTCCATCCCCTCTTTGACAACTTGTTTATACTGTGTGTGTGTGTGTGTGTGTGTGTGTGTGTGTGTGTGTGTGTGTGTGTGGGGGTGTGTGTGTGTGTGTGTGGTGGGGGGGGGGGGGAGAATAGCACCGCTAGCAGACGTCGTAGAGATATCACATTTTTACACTTCAAAGCTCCACGCTTCACGGATGCCATAGAAATACAGTCGTAACGAGGGAAGGGTCACGCTTTACCGCCTGACTCTGTCAAAAGGAAACGTTGCAGGCAGAGAGGTTTTTAATGGGGGACGTCATTGCGGAGGACAGGTCCTTAGGATTCAGCGTTAACCTTTCTCCCGTGACGGGGGAAGGTCTTGTTCACCGATTTACGTGACACAAAATGGCCGTTGACGAGGAGAAAACGTCGCGAAGAAGAGACGCGGAAGAAGCGACTGCACGGGGCGGGTATTTTAAAGGAGCGGGGGCCGTAGCCGTGCACATTTGGGATTGAGATTCAAACAAGCGGCGGGGAATGACACAGGGACGAGTTTAATATGGACACAGCGCTCTGCCGTCTCATAATGGATTCAGTCAGGGCTCGGTTTATCATCTGCGTGAGTTGCCTGCCATTAGTTGTGCAACCTTGTTTCCCAAGCAGCAAGAAAGAGATTGAAGACAACTCCAAAGTGGACATCATTCCAATACAATTATGATTACAATTGACTATTGTGTAATTTATCCCGAAATGATTTACAGTGCGTTCACATACAGAGTAGCAGGTAAATGTGAGGTATTCTTGTTGTGTTTGAGAATACATAAAAGGTGCATGTAAGCATGAGGGATGGAAGTACCCAAGACCTTCATGTGTCTCACTGTAACTCTTCAACGTGTATAAAGATGTGCTCACTGGCTGACAGATCCAAGCACCAGGAAGTAGAGTTACGTGCCCTCGCACCCGCAGCCCTTTAGAGTTTAATTAACGGCATCTAAACTCCAGCTATCTGATCGCAAGGCTGTTTGTGATTTTAGAGGGAGAGATAGAGAGAGAGAGAGGGAGAGAGAGAGATAGAGAGCGAGAGAGAGAGAGAGAGAGAGAGAGAGGGAGAGAGAGAGAGAGAGAGAAGGGAGAGAGAGAGGAGAGGCAGTGAGAGAGAAAACAGAGAGGAAACAGACGAGAGAGACAGCAAGTGAGACAGAGACAGAGGGAGGGAGAGAGAGAGAGACAGAGAGACAGAGAGACAGACAGACAGACAGTCAGACAGACAGACAGACAGACAGAGACAGACAGACAGACAGAGACAGACAGACAGACAGAGGGAGAGAGAGAAGACAGACAGAGAGCAGAGAGAGAGAGAGATACAGAGACATAGAGAGAGAAAGAGAGAGGGAGAGAGAGAAGGAGAGAGAGACAGAGAGAGACAGAGACAGAGAGACAGAGAGAGAGAGACAGAGAGAGACAGAGGGAGAGAGAGACAGAGAGAGAGACAGAGAGAGAGAGAGACACAGAGAGAGACAGAGAGAGACAGAGTGAGAGACAGAGAGAGCAAGGGAGAGACAGAGAGACAGAGAGAGACAGAGACAGAGAGAGAGAGAGACAGAGAGAGACAGAGAGAGAGACAGAGAGGGAGACAGAGGGAGACAGAGAGAGACAGAGAGACAGAGGGAGGGAGCACAGAGCTGACAAGACGTTCTTCAAGAGAAGTTAAGTAGGGGCATCACTGGGTGGGTGAAATAGAGTCAGTGCCAGTGTCGAGGGAGAGGCCACAGGCAATAAGAGTAATCCCTCAGTGGGTCAGAAGAAAGATACACCGATCACACTAAATATGGGCCAACCACGCTACAGCTCTCCGATCACCGTACCATAAACACATCTCTGTTTCATTCTGCATGCAGCCAGAGATACAGCCGAGCATTGCAGCATCATGGTGGATTTTGAGCAGTGGTGATCACAGAGATAGATTGTGATTTAGGTGTTGTTAGGAGGAAGATATTTTTCCCGATTCTATCAGCTGTATGTTTGTGCTTTTTTTGAAAGAAATACTGCTTTGTTTTTCAGTGTTTAAATCACGCATGAAAATACATGCTTGTTATTTAGCATTGCCTCGTCCCCTTACGATGAATATAAATACTACGGTGTTGTTCTTATCACTATGCCATCACGAATGTAAACGTGTATATAACGGGTTTGTATATATGCAAGCGTGTACCTCTAAAATATATCACATTGAAAGATGGTATTTTTTTAAAACGAAATATAGAATAACGTGAAGAATCAAGCGGAAGAGAAAGGAGGACGTGTGGACGTAAGACCAACAGTGGGACATCTCGGCTGAGGCTGGCATTAGTTCCACCACAGATTGGCCAGCCGGCCACCCAGATGTGCCCTGAACCAGGCTCCCATGTGCCCACCCGCAGGGCCCCCCCGGAGCCATGCCAGCCAGGCCCATGTGGGGAGCGTCCTGCCGCGATTAACCCCACCAGTACATCGTGAGGTTGATGGGGTTGGGAGTCAACCGAGAGAGAGAGAGAGAGAGAGAGAGAGAGAGAGAGAGGTTCATGAGTTGATGAGTGTTTAACCTGACCCTAACCCCTTACCACTGACCATCTTGACCAAACGCCACACATATGTTTCATGATGAGGTGTGAGAAGAGATAATATAAATAAATGACAAAGCAATGCAGCAATAGTACTTTGCCAGACACCAGGCATAATTCTCAGTCTGTTTTGATGTATTTATTATATTTATAAGTTGACAGTTTAGACCTAATGGCTAGAAAGTGCTGTCAAATTGTTGCGACATAAACTGATAAATCCAGATTTTTTTTATTTGAAATGAACACGACAAAAGTTCTGTCAGGAACTTGATATGTTCGGCGACACAATCTATTCTCAGAGTCATGTTCATCTTTATAGTAATAAGGAACTGACTGCAGTAAGGATATATAGCACGTGGCAACAGCAGAGCAAACAGTTCCAGTGTCAGGAGAAGCCGCGGTGCTGTCAAATAAGATCTATATGTGCCGTCACAATTTAATCATTTTCTTCAAGGTACTCATTGATTTTTTTTCCCTCTGCCATGAGAAGATGTGTTCTGTGATGTGTTCTTTCTTTCTCAACATCCCCATTTTCCCTCATTCCCGAAAAACAATAGACGGGGAAAACACACACACACAGCTATTTGTACACTTAATACACACATTACTACAACCGCACCGCTCCACCTAATACCACCGTGACCACAGGCAATATTTGGATGGAACATATCTAATTTATTTTTTCCAGATAGTACCGTGTTTACTTCGTCTGTGCCTGCTAGTCGTCAACTAAATTCCAGACAGCCGGTCGAGTCCTCGCTGAGTTCTGTGTGTATTCATGCAAGACAACAAAATGAATCCCGAAAATGTTTGTTTGCTCACGGCTTTATTTTTGCCTCAAGGTTTTCCTTCGAAATACATGTGGGCTGGAAATATTTATGACATCAGTAACCTCATGCACTGTGAATGATGTTCATCACGGTACAACCGTTGCTATGGAGGTGCCCAGTGCCTCCCATTAGGCTCAGGGTTTCATATTAGGGTTAGGTTTTCAGAGTAGGGTTTACCTTTAGGGTTTGGTCTTTCATATTAGAGTCTCATATTACGTTTAGGGTTTTATATTGGGGTTTGGTTTTAGGGTCAGAGTTTCATATAAGGGTCTATTGGGTAATATTAGGGTGAGGTTTTCATATAAGGGTTTGGTTTTAGGGTTAGGGTTTCATAATAGTGTCTAATATTTGTGTTACGGTTTAATATTATGGTGCTGTTCTCGGGTTAGGTTTTCATATTAGGTTTTGGTTTTAGTTTTATGTTTTCATAATAGTGTCTAATATTTGTGTTACGGTTTCATATTAGAGTTTGCCTTTCCGGGTTGGGGTTTCATATTCGGCTTTGGTTTTAGGTTCAGCGTTTCATATTAGGTCGAGGTTTCATAATAGGGTTTAGTTTTATGATCAGAATCTATATTAGGGTTCGGTTTTATGTTTAGGGTTTCATATTAGGGTCTCATGTGCGGTGCAGAGTTGTTGTTTTTTTTACTCCATTTCATTCAATGCTCCAGTCGGTCTCAACAGGTCGCGACTTTCCAGTATTCCATTAAATCTAAGCGGCGTGGTGGTGGTGTGACGACGGAAGGACGACCGGTGAGTTGCGTGTGAACCGAAGTTGCGTGTTTGCTGCTGTTGTGCACCAGGGTGGAGAGGTTAGGCATCAGGATGTCTCTGTTTACCTCAGGCATGTCAAAGTGATTGCGAAAAGCCATTAAATGTCTCTCCACGGAGACAGCTTGCACGGGGTCGTCCATCAACGCCGGTCGACAAGAGATGTTTGGAATGATTTCGGGGGAACAGGAGGAGATGCAAATGTGGCGGAGGAACTTGGGTGCACTAGTTGATGAAACATTTCCTGGGCAATTACCCCCAGGTTCAGACGGCTCCTCATTGGCTGTTTGGGAAAATGTCTCACTTCGTGTTTCCTCTAATAGCTAAGTAGTGCAACTTCACAGCGAAATTAGTTCTTTCTTAAAGTTTCATGGAGAGAAAGATGGCGCATCCCTGGAACAAGACATCCCTGTGTGGTGATGACATGATGTTCTGTAATATACGTATGCTATATTATATTATTATGCTATATTATATTATTATGCTATATTATATTGTAGCCTATTACATATGCTATACTGAATATCCTCAGAGAATAACTTGGTGGCTGAAAGACACGTACACCCCAAAACAAACGCTTATCTCTCACACACACACACACACACACACACACGCACACACACACACACACACACACACACACACACACACACACACACACACACACACACACACACACACACCAAACAAAACCAAATTTAGTCTGTCTATCTGTCTGTCTGTCTCTTTCTCTCTCACACACACACACACATACACACACACACACACACACACCAAACAAACCCAAACTTTGTCTGTTAGTCTGTCTGTCTGTCACACACACACACACACACACACACACACACACACACACACACACACACACTCACACACACACACACACACACACACACACGCACACACACACACACACACACACACACACACCAAACAAACCAAATTTAGTCTGTCTATCTGTCTGTCTGTCTCTTTCTCTCTCACACACACACACACATACACACACACACACACACACCAAACAAACCAAACTTTGTCTGTTAGTCTGTCTGTCTGTCACACACACACACACACACACACACACACACACACACACACACACTCACACACACACACACACACACACACACACACACACACGCACACACACACACACACACACACACACACACACACACACACACACACACACACACACACAGGAAAGCAGGGTGAAAACAACCTTCCAGCTGTTCACCCTCTGTGTTCACCGGCCTTCCATACCACCGCTGTATGGCCGATCACCTGCCTGGAGGTTTCCCAACCGCCGGCCCTTTACCCTCCAGCCCCCCAAGCCCTCACCCCTACGACCTGAGATCCTCCTGCCTGGGCTCGCTGCTCCGCTGAGGGGGCAGAGGGGCCCGGGTCTGGGGAGACGAGGTGCTCACAGCTCAGCCAATGGGTCCAGGCACGGCCCATCCATCACTGTCTGGCCTCCATTTAAAACACGGAGCCCTGGGGTCCATCACAGGCAAACCCATGAGTCTGGCGGCGAGTCACTCTGAGCAGCTCCCTGAAGGTCAGATCAGGAAGAGGAGACATATTTATTCTTGATTAAGAAGAGTAAACATTACTCGCTATTACTGAGGGCTTTTTCTATTAAAAAGACAAACAAACCAAAATGTTTTCAGGGTATTTTTGTTGTTTTGAAGATGAAGCCGAAATAGAGGAGCTGCCACTTCTGGAGACGCGGCGGTTTTCCCACATTCAACTCGCCGGTTTTAATTGGCCAGTCGTGCAGCCAATTTGAACACATTTTGGGGTTGTTTGTGGACAGGGGCTTCCTGCATATTGGATGAGGAGAGCATCCTTGTAACCGATCCCTCATTAAAATCTTGAAAGGATGACGTATTAAGGGGCCCACAGAAACCACACGAAGCGAACGTGCCGACAAGGTTCGTGTCACAGGACAGGACAGGACCACAGCAACACACGTCCACACGCCCAGAGAGTTGACTTCTTAACTCGCTCAAGGTCATGGCTTAGCGAGCGATAAGCTTTATCTTCCTATTTGATTTGTGGAATGAAAGGTACAATTCGACCGTTTCAGTCTTTTCAGACCGTTTCAGTAATGTAACGTAATGTAATGTATGTACAGCGGTGGTGGGAGACTGTGATCTGTGATCCATTTTAATTGAAGGCCTTTGTGTCGTCCACACACTGTGGAATTAGAGCTGTGTAGCACGATAGCTTCTGTGCATTAACAGTCACTTCAGCCTCAATTGGTTCTTCTTTGACATTGGTTGGACATGTAGGTCTGTGAACATACAGTACAACTACATTGAGAACGACAACAAATATATAAATGATGTTCTTCATGTGACCATTATTACATACTGTACAATACGGGCAAAAAGGGAGATCAACAAACTGCACACACACACACACACACACACACACACACACACACACACACACACACACACACACACACACACACACACACACACACACACACACACAGGCAAGCCTTACACTTACACAGCCACACATATAAACGTACCCAGGGTGTTTGGATATAGTGAGTGCTCTCGTGTTAAATCCTTAACACCTTTGATACGTTGCATCCTTGTTGACTAAAACACGTTTCTTCAAAACCAGGAGAAGTCAATACCCAGGGTACACCTGAATGAGAGAGGCTTATTTAAACACCCACCAGTAGTAGCAGGAAAATAGCACCTGAACATTTTCTTCTCCGGTGAGCAAAAATAATCAAATCCACTCCACAGTTATCTGTTACGCGTCGCCGTTAACCTGCGATCACCTCACGCTGCAAACATCAATGACATCAATCCAACGTGAATACGAATCAGAATCAGAATCAGCTTTATTGCCTTAGTTTTGACAAACAAGCAATGTGCTTTTGTGAAATTGGTGCATAACATCGAACATTGAACATAAATTAATTATGTAGAAATTCCCCAAAAATCTAAAATGTATGAAGAAAAAGCAAATAAAAAGTGCAATTTAGAGAAAAGATGTGTGTTAATTTAACGCATTAGTGTCCATGAGGGGTGGGAGTCAGTGGGGATCAGTAGGGGTCCCATGACTGCCCTTCCTCTTCCTCTTCCTCACGCTACCACCAAGACCACCGCCTCCGAAACATCTCATTTAGAGGGGCGGTGGGAGGGGCGGTCACGTGACCTTGTTTATGACCCCAGGCTGCGAGGGGGGGGGGGTCTCGGAGGGCCCGTTTTCACAAGCGCTGCGCTTTCATCTGCGGCTCTTTATTAGGCATCCTCCCTTCCTTCCTCGGCACGTCCTCCCTGCAAACCGTTCCCAGTTTGATTGCCTGGATTTAGCGTAACAGGAAAATAACTACATATGATTTACAACCCACAGTCAAGCCTTATCCCCCCCTCCTGGCCCCTCCCACAAACAACACACACACACACACACACACACACGCACAGGCGGATGATCCTATGCGGAACCTATGGCCGACAGGGCTGTCTGATCCTTCCGTCCGCTGCGTCCGGAGACGACAGGTCATTTTGGATTCAAGCTAAGCAATAATATTACAATCTTTCAGTCAAAAAGGTTCAGTAAAATTCCCATTTACCCCGTAAGCCATAATGCAAAAAAAAACTGCTGTATAGGAAGCAGATGGAAAAGGGTATTGTTAGTGTGGTGTGTGTGTGTGTGTGTGTGTGTGTGTGTGTGGTGTGATGTTTGTGTGTGTGTGTATGTGTGCATTAGTATGTGTGTGGTAGTCTCTTCATGTCTGTGTGCATGTGTGTGCGTGTGTTGATGTGCGTAAGTGCTTGTGCAGGAGAGCGTGCGTCCGTATGTTTATGTGTGTGTGTGTGGTGTATGTGTATGTGTGTGGTGTGGTTGTGTGTGTGCCATGTGTGGTGTGTGTATGTGTGCATTAGTATGTGTGTGGTAGTCTTCTCATGTCTGTGTTCATGTGCGCAAGTGCTTGTGCAGTGAGAGCGTGTGTGCGCACCCGTATGTTTGTGTGTGTTGTGTGTGTGTGTGTGGTGTGTGCGGTGTGTGTGTGTTCGCTGTGGGGTGACCTTCAAAAAAAACCAATGGTTACCATGGCGACAGGGAGGAGAGCATTATGGGTGAAACGGCTGCTGGGGGAGACATCAGCGGTATTTGTTGTAGTTATTGTTTCAATATGTTCCCCTCTCCCTTCTCCTCCATCCTCCTCCATTCTCCTCTACCTCCTCCACCTCCTCCCACACGTCTCCCCTATGCACACACACACACACACACACACACACACACACACACACACACACACACACACACACACACACACACACACACACACACACACACACCAGCCCTGGAAACAAATTACCGACACGCCACTGTGGTCATATTCCACGTTTTCGCACCGATCGACCACCCCAGAGCCTTTGTGTGCGTGTGGTGTGTCAATATTGAAGTCGGACAATGTAAGTATCCCCGGCGCTCCCCCATTAACCATATTTATTGATGCCATCCCTCACCCCACCCACACCAATATCCTGTTCACCGGTAGAGCCCGCGCTGGAACGCCATTAGCGGCACTCGCTTTGGACGAGATCTGAGCAGCAGCAGAGCAGCAAAACTTGAATCGCGACGACTTCTTGATGCCGATACCCGACCGACCCCAGCCGGCGCCAGGGCTGCCACTCCACCCCCTGCAGTTTTCTCTTCTGCCTCGGCGTGTGCTAGCGCTGGCCGGGTAATGCTGCTAACTACTTCAACTGGTGGAGGTTTGCCTCAGATGTTTTGCTCCCCACAAGGTCACGCCGGGATAACTTTTAGAATAACTTTTAGAATAAAAAAAAACTCAAAGCGGAAACATCGCCATTTACGGGTTTGGATTTTCAGGCAGCAGCTCAGGAGGTAAGAGCGGGTCTGGCAACAGGAAGGTTGCTGGTTCGAGCCGTCGAAGTGTCGAGGTGTCCCTGAGCAAGACACCACCTAACCCTAAGTGCTCCTGACGTGTTGGTTGTTACCTTGCATGGTTGACACCGCCGTCGGTGTATGAATGGTGAATGTGAGGCAATACTGTAAAGCGCTTTGGATAAAAGATATAAATGCAATCCATTTACCATTTTGGCAGCAATAAGAATAGCAAGAATAATAGCGAGGAACAATGCTTGCTGTCATGTCATGTGCTGATATGTTCTACATGTAGAGGTGCACAAACAGTGTGCAACAATACATGCGCATACAGGCATGCATACGCTGGCAAACACATACACACTCCCAGGGACCCGCCAAAAGGGGCGGGCGGGGGGGGGGGGCGTCCTACATCAGTACAGGCGGTTAAGTAAGACAACTACGTGGCCATTCGCTCTAATTAAGGGATTAGATACACTTGCATGGCCTTGGAGAAAAGACCCATTTATTTCCCTTATTGGATTTTCCTTTGGTTTGCTTCTGTTTTATTCAATTCCGTGCCGCAGTTTGAATTCATTATGGTCGGGGTGGGGGAGGGGAGGGGCAGGGTGGGGTGGGGGTGGGGGTGGGGGAGGGGGGGGGGCAAGCAGAAGTCAAGGGCCAAGCAAACAAGAAGGCTATGCTGTGCAGGATTGAAGTATGCCGACATAAGCATCGACAGAGAGGCATCTCAGTCAGGCTCACGTTACAGCGGTCAGCTCTGATCTCCTCGAGACAGAAATGTCGCGCGGCCAGACAGGGCTGGAAATAGTCTCGGCTGGGTGACCTCTTGCCAAGTAGTACTGGCAAGTCGTGACGCTGGTAATTCCGCCCGGTGTGATTCTGTGCACCCAATGAATGCCATCGACCACTTAAAACAAGACCAGCCCCTTGCTTTTCTAATTATATTCAATATTCGCGAATAATTCAAGATTCAAGATTTGTTTCTTGCCGTATGTAACCAGTACAATGGAATGCTTACTCCCCATTCACTCCTGCAGTATTCTTCTAAACAAATTCTAAACAACTCTAAACAATGAGTAATGGTACCTACTAAGTACAGTAAAAAAGTACAGGAACAGGAACACATTAATACTACTCGTGCAATACCCCTTCGAATCGCATTTGGCCGATCGCTTGGCCTCCGGTGTTGCCGCTTGCAGCGTTCTCGAGGACCGCTCATCCGCACAACGTCACACTCAACACACTGTGGTTCCTTAATGCACCCTCCGAGTCTGAAGTCGATCAGATGAACGGTTTACTTAACAACGACACATGAGCTCATCAACTGGCTGCTGTCGTTGCTAACACCGAGCTATCCAGGACCGGGACTATTGGCGAGAACAAAAGTGTTGATTTTCGAGAGCGACGTCGTCGATCGCTTGAGATGTTAGCGTTCAGCTAAACGAAGTAGCAGACTTAACAAGAGTTTGCGACGATGTTTGCACACGTCCGTTTTCTCTTGCGTCATCTGTTCTTGAATGTACGGTAGTGTGTAGTGTCCGGTAGATCTTACACATGTTACTGAATATATCCCGTAGAGCTCGCATACGACACAACACCTTGGTTCTCAGCAATACACCCACAGAGTAGCTCGGAAGGAAACAAGTCAGACATGCATAAATACATCCATACATACATACATACATACATACATACTATACATACATCCATACATACATAGACACCTCTAAGCTGGGGCTGAAGTAAATAGTGTACGGTGGCTTTGTCGACAACACTCCTTGCTTAGGAAACAAAAGAAATATGTCTTAAGTCACAAGCCGTAACTTCTCTTCGACACACGAGAAGAAAGGAATATGGTAAGATTTCCTCTAGTCTGGATAGAGAGCGGGAGAGAGACACACACAGAGAGAGAGAGAGAGAGAGAGAGAGGACAGAAGAGAGAGAGAGAGAGAGAAAGAGAGAGAGAGAGTGGTCTCTCTGACAGGAGGGAGATGGAGTGAAACAGAGAGAGATAAAAAATTGTGTGAGAGAAACAGATATTAAAGAGACAGAGAGAGAGAGAGGCATTGAAAGAGAGAGCTAGGGAGGGAGAGAGAGATTGAAATATAGAGAGAGAAATAGAGAGAATGAAAGAGAGGGAGATAAGAAGACGGAGAGGGAGAGCGAGCGAGGCTCTGTGGTCTGTCTCGGCGCTGCAGGGTCTTAACGCTAGATCTCAGCAGGAGCGGAGGTGTGGGCGAGACCTCGGTGGCTGCTGGCTGATACTCAGCATCCATGCATTCATGTCTCTTCTTTATGCTTCTTCTCTTATCCCCCCAGAGAGTCAAGCCAGCGTCTGGTCTCTGAATGTCAGCTTCCCGGGAAAAAGGAGGACATCCAAATGGACATAGTTTAAACTGTGAGAGCCTCCATGACACCAGTGCTGTTATGACTGAGCAGACAGAGCCAATGCAACGTGCAAAACAGTGAATTCATAATGCATGATATTGAGCGCCAGTAGCTCAGGAGGTAAGAGCGGTTGTCTGGCAACTGGAAGGTTGCTGGTTCAATCCCCAGGCTCCGCCTAGCTAAGTGTCGAGGTGTCCCTGAGCAAGACGCCACCTAACCCTAACCGCTCCTGACGTGTTGGTTGTTACCTTGCATGGTTGGCTCCGCCGTCGGTGTATGAATGGGTGAATGTCAGGTAACTGTAAAGCTCTTTGGATAAAAGCGTTTACCATTTCAATTAAAGAGCAGGTAGGGGTTGGGCATCTTTTGTCTCTTAGGGGATACCTGGATAGGGTTAGGCTGCGGACACAGGGGATCAAACCCAGTACCTCCCGGATAGGAGCTACAGCACCCTAACCACTATCCTCCTGTCTCCTGTTGTGTTTTTTTTCTCCGAAATAAGCCGAGATGAATCGGCACGCTTGGCTTTCATTGACGTTTCATTTCATTGTATTTACCTCAGGCAGTCCTCGGAGGTCTGGAAGAATCCCAGAGTAGCAGCAGAGGTGATGAGGACGATTAAGGGATTGTCAGGCGACGTAAGTCGCAAACTTGCGGAACAGGCAGGCAGCTGTCAATGTTCATTATCACAAAACAGTTACGGTTACGAAGCAAATGGAGTACAATAAGCCCTGCCACATCTTATTAGACCACAAAGCTACAGCAGAAGAAAAATACTAAATACGGATGACTTGGCCGGGAAATGCTCTCCACTTTTCTGTGCTTCCGTCTGAGTGGGTGTTAAGTTTCACAATAGAGATGGTGCCTGCGGGCCACCGTCAAAATGGCTTCCCCCGCACACACCCCCCCCCCCCGCCCCGCCCACACACACACACACACACACACAATAGCGTGTATCCTAAATGTTGGCGCATTGACTTTGCGATAAGAATGCTTCATGCACACAATAAGAGTTCCCACTGTCTGTTAGTTGGGTGAGCACACATATGTGCGTATGAGATAACTCCATCGAGAATTCCAAAGCGGCCATGGAAGTTGTATTTGTATTTAGTGTTTTGTGACATATACTCTGCCCCTTTCAGCACCAACTATGAACCGCATTCAATTTCATACGTTCGTGCCTCAAACGGACCTTCGACAGTTAATGTCTGAGGTCCGTGACAGCAAGCAAATAACTTGGCTTCGTATACTTTTTGAAGAGTTTTCTCTCTCTCTCTCTCTCTCTCTCTCTCTCTCTCTCTCTCTCTCTCTCTCTCTCTCTCTCCTCTCTCTCTCTCTCTCTCTCTCTCTCTGCGGCGCTCTCTGTATTTTTTGTTTTTGTCTTTACGAAATAAACCAGTAACGCTGCTGAATTATTCAAATGACACTCTGTGATGTATGAAGAGAGAGAATTGCAATTAGCTGCACTATTTACCCCCCGCCTCCCACACGCCCGCCCCGACCGCCACTTCTCTCCACTAAACCGGCAGCTCAACACGTCAGTATCACCTCGCAGCCGGTGAGAGCCAGGCTCAGCGCGGATGAAAGTGTCTGCCGGTAAGTTCTCCGAGATAGTTTTCATGCAAGAGAGGCCAAGAGTTGCCGAGCCCGATCCTAATTTCAACAGCACGTCTCCGTCTCGCCATCTTTTATTTTTTCCCCGCCCGATGTTCCCAGGGCCGAAGTCACAGAAGCACCTTATCTCGTATCTCCACATCTCACATCTCATAGCTCATAACTTGGCGCCCCTGAAAATAAACTTCTGTCATTCGACTCGGCCTTCTCTCACCTTCCGCGAGGGGGGTCTACCGAGGGGAGATCAAGCAGGTGGACCTCCGTCCTCCGTCCTCCGTTACAGAATGACGTCAACACTTTCTGTGGTGCTCCGCATCAGACGCCGGGACGGGAGCGACCCTCGCCATGTCTGCAGCGGAATTGTAGACGCAAAACATTCTGTCTCCTCTATTCATGGTCCCGCTCCCAGCTGTCTCCAGGGAGTTTCCACAAGATGGGCTTTTCCTATGTACAAATATTCTTTTTAATATTTGGCATAGGTCTCTCTCCCCCTATCTCTCTCTCTCTCTCTCTCTCTGTAAAATACGAGGAGAGATAACTCCTCGTACTTGTTAAAGTGCCGTTCCCCAAACAGTATACTCCAATAAAGAGCCAAGAGCGTGAGTGAGCGAGTATTACATGAACGGGAAGGAAACCCCTCACGCAATAACATCCACGACCTTCGACAAAGGCCAGTGTGCTCCTGTGTTACCATGTAAGCACATTCCAAATAGGACCGCCATGAATCAGGCTCCGGTGAATCTGCTTTTCGTTCGAGCAACAAAATCAGTGCCCGTGTGTCTCCACAGTACACATGCCGGCTCTCTCGCACAGATTCATCATAACAGGTTACGGTGTGTGGTGGTACGTCCGTTTGACCGAAGCCTTGAAGTCCTTCACCTGTCCATTCGTATGCACATTGGAAAAAAAAAAGACCTGCGGTGGCCCTGAGGTCATGGAGAAGAGGCCGGTTGAAAGGAAACGTAACAGAAGGCAAGCGAGGAGAACATCTTTAACGCTAGCAGAGATTCGTTGGTATTACACTTTCTTCTGTAGTTACAAACCCTGGCTCTCCTCACACAGAATAAATAATCTGCATTTCCAGAATCCGATCCGGTGTTTCATTTTCTGCCTTTGTTTTCGACAATTTCAAAATAATTAGGCTTCAGTTTGGAGGGGGGGGGAAAACCCACATCTATTATCGTGTAATTGACTTCCAATTACAGCGCATCAATCATAATTAGGAGGAAACCAATGAACCGCCAAACGCTCAGGGATCGTGACCGCATAAGGGCCAATCAGCTGAGCGTTAATTGGCCGCAATTTACTCCAGACATCATTTGTGCCGCTGTTGACTCGCCGATGTTCTTCGAGGAAAGAAAAAAAAAGTCTTTACGTTGCGTGGGCTCAAACTGATGTTTAATACAATGCCACCGTGGCACCGCTATACACGGACTAAACACTGTGATGAATCATTAAAAGTGAAAAAAAAGAAAATGTGTGTTTACATCTCCGAAAACTTTGATTTCAGGTACGTGTACTTCCCTCTTACTCTCTTGAAGTATTTCAGATCTCAGAGCAACCCTCTCATACATCTGTATGCCTCAGCGTGAGTGCGTACTTGAGCTCTGAGTGAACGCACCTAAACCAATTTCAGGTGCATTTACTCAAAGCTCGGACGGCTCTCATCTCGAGTCGTGCGGGAGAGCGGTTTACATCACGAAAAGTGGGACGGTTATTAATGTTCCCAGATGAGAGGCCCGTGTCTCAGCCGGCTGGACGGCTCCTCTTACCAACCCGTCAGATTAAAAAAACTTGTACAGTGAAGCACATAAAACACGCTCAAACAACGTCACCCGGACTGAGCTGCGGAAATCCATATTGAACGGGAAACTACGTCGGTTGAATACCAAGTAATTGCTGCGAAGCGTCTCCTTCGCTCACAAAGCGACAGCAGCGTGTGGTCAGAAGCACCGGCAAAGGACACTGTGGGACGGAATTTCAAGTGTATTACCACAGTGTTGCGTAGGAAAGAATGACATTCATTTATTTCCCTGTGTGTCATGGAAGTTGACGGTTCCTCTCGAATGCAATCTATCTGTGTCCACGAGCTATGAATCGTATTTTTGGAGAATACATTATCTCAAAGTTCAAGGCATCTCGGAATAAATATTTGAAACCGATCGACGGGAAAAAACCCTGAGAAGCAACAACAACAAAGAACAACAACAACAACAACAATTGCAGGTTGCACACAAATGATGGGCCAGACAACATTCACACGTGATTTGTGATTCCTTGGAGCAGCGAATCATTCATGTTTGAGTTTGGAGGGGAGCTATATGTCCAGAAGGTGGATCGCTTAACTGTTCACTGCCCGCTGTTTGTTTCTCAAATAGATTGGTACCATTTTTGCACATTACTTGGCGTCTATCCTCACATCACATCAAGCTCAGGGCGGCGTACAATAGACCACAGGGAATATATGTGACTTCTGCTTTCGGTATCCAACCCTGGAAGCAAGAGATGACAAACAGAACACACTGCAAGAAAATAAAAATCATGGTCTTTTGTCAAATTAATGCTGATTATAAATAATGCTGACACCGCACTTTATGGGTAAAGTAGAAGAAGAAGGCCGTGAACGTGAACCCTTTGACAGCGAGTATGAAAAATCGGTTCGCCGCTGGAACTTTGTGCTGGGCCATCAATTTGCACTTCTGCCCAAGTTAACACAATTTGATGTTTATTTTACGGTTCTCATTGTTTGATACAAGAAACAATGAGTCATATAAAATCGGAAACGGCAATTAAGAACTCCAACACTGCTGACACCCGTAGTGAACATTATAGCCTAACTACTGAGGAATGAACGGTGTCGGCTACAAATCAGTCCATTAAATGTATGGATAAAAGCAGGTAAGCAGTGTGTGTGTGTGCGTGCATTTGTGTGTGTGTGTGTGTGTGTGCGTGTGTGTGTGGTGTGTGCGTGCGTGTGTGTGTGTGTGTGTGTGTGTGTGTGCGAGTGAGAGTGTATATATGTCAGGTTTTATAATTGAAAGCGTAAACTAACGTTATATGAAGCCATTGGGAGAAATGTCTCCATACCAACCTGCAACTTTATCACAACAGCGGCAGTTAAAACAATAGTTTAGTGACCATCTTCTACCGTCTCTTAGAGGCTGAGACATCAGCAGAACAGAATTAACTTGTCCGCGGGGTAAAGGGGATGCAGACACAGGGATTAAACAGAGGACAAAATGAATCATTCAACAGCGGCTGGCGGATAGAACATTTCAGAATGGTCAGAGACAGGGAGAAGCTTCCCCTTCTCTTCTCCTACCAGGGAATGACGGTGGTGGAAGACAGGGTTAAAAACTGTGAGAGAGAGAGAGAGAGAGAGAGAGAGAGAGAGAGGAGAGAGAGAGAGAGAGAGAGACCGCACGCATTTGGAGAAGACATCCTTCACTTGATTGAAAGATAAAGTGGAAAGGTGCTCTTTGGGTCAGAGCCTGAACAAAATGTCCACTTCTGCACTGCCACCACGTGTCCAGTAGAGAACCCAGGCAACTGGCCCCACAAGTCTATTTTACAGATGTACCCCAAATGACACACAACAGCGTTGAAGAGCAGTGATCGTGGATTTCAAAATATGTGAATGGGAATTGAGAAAGAAACCAGAAACAGAAACAACCTCTGACACAGATTCTCTGACCACGTGACGTCAGCTCAGCAGCATACCTGACTGCGGTCACTTATGTGCTGTCCCCAGTTTGGTCCCTGGCTACACGTTTGACCCCTTCAGACAATTTAGCTCCTTGGATCTATTTATGCTTCTCTTTACTATATGCTCCGTTTGGGAGCTTTGGGCCCGGTCAGCTGTCCCTTTATATATGTTTTATGGGGCTTCCGTGAGAAGAGAGGTCACAGAAGTTGGCGGCACGTGTAGCACGGTGAGATCCCGGGATCCTGGGTTAGCGTGCTGCCAGGTCCACCAAGCAAGCCCCTGCTAACCCCTTCCGTATGACCAGTGGCGGAAGTAACCAAACTACATTTATTCAAGCACTGCACTTAAGTACAAACCTGAGGTACTTCACTTGAGTGTTTCTATTTCTGCTACTTACGTCTAATCCACTGCTACTCCCAGAGGCAAATATTGACCTTTTACTCCACTACAACTAGTTAATTAGCAGATTCAAATTAACAATACAAATTATAATCATTTCATATTATATTCATATCAATTATTATTTATTCTTATATCAATATGTGTTTATGAGTCCCCAGGTAGAAATTTGCACGCTACCCAGCAGTATGTCATGTGATTATATAAAATCAAGTATACTTGAATGCATCAATAATTATATTCATTATTCTGAAATATTCTGCGGCCATTTCTGCAGAATGAGTGTGTTTACTTTTGGTACTTTAAGCATATATTTGATGCTAATACTTTTGTACAAATAATTTCTACAGTGTCTTACTAGTACTTTTACTTCAGTAAAAGTACGAAGCAGATCTTCCACATTCAGCTTATGACACCGGGGTTACAACAGGGTGGTGGGGGGATACAAGTAACACTCAGGTGTCAGTTCCGGTCTATATCCTCACATTTCATCTTGGACCTGAGAGGGCTTGATGCGACTCTAATGGAGGAATCATGCTCCCACTGAGTGCACCGAGATGTCTCCGTAATTGTATGTCGAACTCATCACGCCAAAGAGGGTCACAACTCGCTGGGAAGCTTCAAGTTCGCACCTCCGATCTGGTAGGCTGATCTATCCAGCATACATCTGGGCGGAGACTTCCCGCTTGTATGTGGGAACATGTATGAAACTTTCGGCTTTCATAAATAGTTTGCCTGCGAGTCAAGTCTTTGGGGGTGAAAACGTAATTGGTCAAATGCCATAAGGATTAGGATGGGCTAGGCTGATCTCTATATTTATGCATGAGGCGGTTAGATATGGCCGAGCACGTAGTGTCTTCGAATGGCGGGGCATTTCCTTCGACAGCTTTATTCAAATACATCTGGTAAACTGTCTTCTTTTGGGGTCGCAATGTGATTATCCGAGACCTTTAGCTGAGTTGATGAGAGACAATCATTTATCCGTTTGACATTTCCTCTTCCAAGTTGACATGTTTGGAATTATTTAAAGGAAATACGCAGAGGTGGGCTAGAATAAGATGTGTACACTTTATAGGCCTATATATCCTGACCTAAAAATATTAGGGGGTAAATATTCTGATCCCTCCAATTCTGATCCCTCCAATTCGTGTTATTTTTATTATTCTTTTGCACATTCCGCTAAGCATCGCCACATTTCATTTCACTGCATATCCTGTATGTGTATGTGACGAATAAACAGCTTGAATCTTGAATCTAAAATGTCAAAGAGAACCAATGAATATTACCTTATAAAGTGTCAAATGTGCGATATAGTTTTCGTGCTCAGTCCATATTACATTAACAATGACCCAATCCCAAAATGTTGAGCACTAAATGGTTCAGAGAGGAACCATACGTGTACGTGGCAACACATTAAGGTGTGTGTGTGTGTGTGTGTGTGTGTGTGCGTGTGTGTGTGTGTGTGTGAACAGCGGGGGATAATTGCCGCTTTAGGCCATAAACAACACGGGCTACTGCACAAAGCCGCCCGTGTTCAGCGGGACCCGTAGCCATGCGCAGCGTTATTTAGTCTGCTGCCCAGGATAAGCAGGGAGTTTAGGCCTCCGACGGGCTACCACAGCTAGGGGTCGTTTCCCCTGGAGGAGACCACGAGATTGGGACGCTGTGCCTGCGTGGCGAGCCAGACGTTTGTGGAGGGGAAAAACCAGGAGAGCAAAAAAAAAGCCTCCTAAGGTCCAATTTATCCGGCTTTGGAGTTCACTAGCACAGCAAATCTAATGCTGGGTGAACACAGCAGACCAACACAGCAGACTGAATAAGGGACCCGGGGTTTTGGCGACAAAGTGCACGGTTGATTAGATATAACAAGCTTTTTCAAAAGCCAACGGTGGTAGGAGGAGTGTCGACAACAGATAGAATAAAATAAATGGCAGCCGACTGGAGTTGTATCCTTGAAGGAGGTATTTTGAGTGCACTTCTTCCAGGTGGAGGTGTCCGATGTCTAAATATTACTCTGGGCAACACCCCAAAGCAATCCCCTGCATTGTAAATATAATTCTTTCTTTCCATGTCTTTCTGCTATTCATCGTTGCAGATAAATTCACTGTTATTCCTTCACCAACAGTTCAAAATACTCTCATGATATCAAAACTAAAAGTGTGAAGTGTGCAGCAGTAAAAAGTTGTTAAGTGGCTCAGAGGGCATATTAAGCTCTGTATGTGGATACAGGGGAAGGCTGTTGAAAGACAAGTTAAGAATGATTGCCACAGCAGGAATATGACCTTTTGATGACAACCGAGACATTAACCCCGCAGGGCCAGGGATCAGGGGGTGTTGGAGGTGAAGGAGCAGGGGATTAGGTAACAGGGCTGGCATTTTACACCACCCACCCCCTGCCCTTCCATGGTAGCGCTGCTTTCCGCCGGTTAGTGGCACCCGTTTAAGTTTCCTTGTTGTTAAGTATTTAAGCAAATATAATGTACACTTCACGTTGGACATACGTGGAAGCGATCCTTTAAGGTTTGATAGCTTGGGAATGTCTTCGATTTAAACGTAAACTAAAAGTACACACTATTACAACGTGGTAATGCGAGGATCTGAGAGCCTCGAGAGAACGGTTACATGCCCAAAAGATTCGGACATACCTTTACGTGATTGACGCTCAGGCCACCGGTCGCGCACGGACATCGTGTGCCGTTAACGTTTCGTCTATATTTGGTGTTTAGCGCTCCATTCCCCACCCCGCACGCATCTCCACCCACCCACCCACCCACCCACACTACCACCCACCCACCCACACTACCACCCACCCACACTACCACCCACGCACACTACCACCCACGCTACGTCACCACCCCCACCCCTTGTCATGTTCGACGTCTCTGGTGGTGGGTGACAGATGTCTACTCAGCCCCCCCCCCGCCGCCGGGCTAGGTGAGCGAGCAGCCGTTTTCGGTGGGGGGAGATGATGCTGTCAGTGTCAGCTCTGTGGCTGATAAGTGCTGCTGCCAAACAATAACATCACCGTCATCATCATCATCATCATCATCATCATCATCATAACCCAACCGTTCCTCCCTTTCTTTCCTCGTTCTCCTTTCCTCCTCTCCTCTCATCATCTCCTCCACATCCATTCACTGCTTCATCAACCCTCCCTTATCATCTGACATTCTCTCCTGTTTTTGTTGTCGTGGTGCAGGCTGGTAGGGGTAGGGTGGTGGTGGTGGG
>PIJE02000097.1:29145-61363 GCA_002895965.2 Coryphaenoides rupestris
ACTACTTATTCCCTTCCCCGCCAGAAGCCAATTATACGCGCCGAACACACAAGGCAGCGCACAACCAAAGCGGTGACTACTGTCCCTTTAAATCATCCGTGATATAAAAGCCCCCCCAAGGCGACCAGTTTTTCATGAAAAAACATTTCTTTCAATAAAAAACCTAAAAACCCTTCTGATAAAACAAAAGAAGATGTATATGTTTGGATGTATATGTTCAATTACGCACAGCCACAATTACGCACAGCCTCCACTGGCCACTCAGACGCACACAGACAGACGGGAGGGAGGGAGGGAAGGAGGGAGGGAGGGAGGACAAGTTTCTCTCCAGAAGACAGAAGACCAGCTGGGATCACTCGGTGAGACGATGCCTTCCTCCCTCTCCCCAGTCTTCCCACTCCTCTCGCACTGGATTTGGTGATCCCGAAAAAAGATCATTACCATTACCAAGCCATTCCAACAAGACTGGGGGAGACCAGAGACAGATAATGCTCCCGCGGGTCACTACTAGGATACCATATGCATTGTCTTTCTTTTTCTTCTTCTTCTTCTTCTTCCAGGGAGGCTTTATCAGGTAAGACACTGTTTTTTTAGATAAGACACTTTTAGATTTTTAGATAAGACACTTTAAAGATAATGGTGACATTATTGTGTGTGGCTTGTTCTTCTGTGACAGCGTTTTGAGGATCAGTTTAAACTTTAGGGGGAGCGGTCACCACAATGAAAGAGTGACGGAAAAAAGGCGAAAGTTCTCATTCATTCATTCCTAATTGAATGAATTAAAATCCCTTTACGCACACACATATACATACACACACACACACACACACACACACACACACACATGTACACACACATATACATATACACACACACACATGGACGGGTTAAGCGCGTAATGGTACCTTTGACTTGTATATGAATATAATAAATGAATATAATAAATATGCGGGATTTCTAGAAGTCTGAAGTCACCAGGCTACTCATTTTTATTTGTATTATTATTATTATTTGTATTATTATTTTTATTATTATTATTTGTATTATTAATTTTATTATTAGTATTTGTATTATTATTGTTATTATTTGTATTATTATTATTATTATTATTATTATTATTATTATTATTATTATTATTATAATTTGTATTATTTTTTATTATATATAGGCTATATATATATATATATATATATATAAATGTTTTTTGTATCGGACTACCTGTGGAATCGCTATCATCTGTATGGTTGTCTAAGCGATGTTATTCACAAATAGGATCATAAACCAAGAGTACAAAACAATTTCGAAAGAAAGACACAACAACAACAACAACAACTACAGGGGGGAGGGAGGGGGGCGTGGTTTACAGCGACTTGTTGAACAGTCTTCACCGTGCGTGTCAGAAGGCGCGCCCCCTAGGGGCGGCGTCGAGAAGCGCAGCACTGGTGCGGTTACTTCATTGTTTAGTCACACACCGTCTGGGCAGAGAGAGACACAACAACACAGACGTCTACCTCTGCTCCTCCTCCTCCTCTTCCTCCTCCTCCCCAGCCACCAGCAGCATAAGGGATCTCTTATCTGTCTCTGCTCGCTGCTGAGCCCCAGAGATTCTTGTTTCCCATTCTCTCCCCTTCCTGCTGCTCTCTTCCTGACTGTTACATTGTTTAAACAGTCCTTTTGTACTAATTGACTCTATATGCAATGCTTCCACCCTGTGCGCGCGCACACACACACACACACACACACACACACACACACACACACACACACACACACACACACACACACACACATGGGTGGAGCTACTGAGCATAGGATGTGTGGATGTACTGGAACACATTCCGATTTGTTGGTGGTTTGTACATTTTTCTTGGTCATTAATGTGTTCTCTGTACGTCACGTACGTGTTTCCTCCGTGATCCCCCCCCTGAGGTGAAAGCAGGTAAAGAAAATAACATACTGCCGAGAAAAACATCCAAGTGGTGTTCACTAATTGCACTGCGAAGAGTGACAAGAGGTCGAGGGAAGGGAGGCGACCAATCTGAAAGGTAGGGAGAATTAAGCCACGGCTCCTGCCTTTCACCGGCACTCTGCCAACACAGAACAAATCTATTGTACGTAGGCCAATATGATCCGCGCTCACTGGACAGACAGGGGGGACCATCGTGTTAACATAGCGGTAATCTCCTAACCCCATGTCATACAAGGCCAGTAAGGCGGCACCGCTATGTTTATGAAGCAGTGGTCAGCAGCATCACTGCACCTCAGAGAGACCGATCATTGGTGAGTGGTGGTGATTTGATGTTCAATGTGTGTCACACACACATACACACACACACACACACACAGAGACACACACACACACACACAGACAGTCAGGGCCAAACAGAAGCCCCATGCGCTCCAATGTTGAACACCTAACCTTTTATGTTGAGACTTCAGCTGAATCACTTAATTCAGATGGCGTGCGAGAAAATGATAACAACGGAGTTACTGGCAAATGGAGACAATGTATTACAGCCCTTTAGATGGCCAGCTACAGAGGTTTCCAATGAATTCACATTCCCACAATATGTCAGTGCAATGCCATTTATTTCACGATGGGTTTATGTTATTAATAGCCTGTTATTCGTCATGCTTTGTAGTGTTACTCCCAGTACTACTGCACCTATAACTGTTTCAAAAGCTCCTACAGAGGAGAAATTGATTGAATATACGGGTGTAGGAAAGACTAAAACACATTTTCGCCCATTATCTAACCTGTGAAATCTCCCAGCACAGCCCACAACCTCCCCCGCTTCCATTACCCCCCACCAAACACACACACACACACACACATACACATACACACGCACACACACACATGCACACACACACACACACACATGGTGGTGTGTGTGTGTGTGTGTGTGTGTGTGTGTGTGTGCGCGCGCACAGGGTGGAAGCATTGCATATAGAGTCAATTAGTACAAAAGGACTGTTTAAACAATGTAACAGTCAGGAAGAGAGCAGCAGGAAGGGGAGAGAATGGGAAACAAGAATCTCTGGGGCTCAGCAGCGAGCAGAGACAGATAAGAGATCCCTTATGCTGCTGGTGGCTGGGGAGGAGGAGGAAGAGGAGGAGGAGGAGCAGAGGTAGACGTCTGTGTTGTTGTGTCTCTCTCTGCCCAGACGGTGTGTGACTAAACAATGAAGTAACCGCACCAGTGCTGCGCTTCTCGACGCCGCCCCTAGGGGGCGCGCCTTCTGACACGCACGGTGAAGACTGTTCAACAAGTCGCTGTAAACCACGCCCCCCTCCCTCCCCCCTGTAGTTGTTGTTGTTGTTGTTGTGTCTTTCTTTCGAAATTGTTTTGTACTCTTGGTTTATGATCCTATTTGTGAATAACATCGCTTAGACAACCATACAGATGATAGCGATTCCACAGGTAGTCCGATACAAAAAACATTTATATATATATATATATATATATATAATAAAAAATAATACAAATTATAATAATAATAATAATAATAATAATAATAATAATAATACAAATAATAACAATAATAATACAAATACTAATAATAAAATTAATAATACAAATAATAATAATAAAAATAATAATACAAATAATAATAATAATACAAATAAAAATGAGTAGCCTGGTGACTTCAGACTTCTAGAAATCCCGCATATTTATTATATTCATTTATTATATTCATATACAAGTCAAAGGTACCATTACGCGCTTAACCCGTCCATGTGTGTGTGTGTATATGTATATGTGTGTGTATGTGTGTGTGTGTGTGTGTGTGTGTGTGTGTATGTTGTGTGCGTAAAGGGATTTTAATTCATTCAATTAGGAATGAATGAATGAGAACTTTCGCCTTTTTTCCGTCACTCTTTCATTGTGGTGACCGCTCCCCCTAAAGTTTAAACTGATCCTCAAAACGCTGTCACAGAAGAACAAGCCACACACAATAATGTCACCATTATCTTTAAAGTGTCTTATCTAAAAATCTAAAAGTGTCTTATCTAAAAAAACAGTGTCTTACCTGATAAAGCCTCCCTGGAAGAAGAAGAAGAAGAAGAAAAAGAAAGACAATGCATATGGTATCCTAGTAGTGACCCGCGGGAGCATTATCTGTCTCTGGTCTCCCCCAGTCTTGTTGGAATGGCTTGGTAATGGTAATGATCTTTTTTCGGGATCACCAAATCCAGTGCGAGAGGAGTGGGAAGACTGGGGAGAGGGAGGAAGGCATCGTCTCACCGAGTGATCCCAGCTGGTCTTCTGTCTTCTGGAGAGAAACTTGTCCTCCCTCCCTCCCTCCTTCCCTCCCTCCCTCCCGTCTGTCTGTGTGCGTCTGAGTGGCCAGTGGAGGCTGTGCGTAATTGTGGCTGTGCGTAATTGAACATATACATCCAAACATATACATCTTCTTTTGTTTTATCAGAAGGGTTTTTAGGTTTTTTATTGAAAGAAATGTTTTTTCATGAAAAACTGGTCGCCTTGGGGGGGCTTTTATATCACGGATGATTTAAAGGGACAGTAGTCACCGCTTTGGTTGTGCGCTGCCTTGTGTGTTCGGCGCGTATAATTGGCTTCTGGGAAGTAGGACAGTGTGTGTGTGCGTGTGTGTGTGTGTGTGTGTGTGTGTGTGTGTGTGTGTGTGTGTGTGTGTGTGTGTGTGTGTGTGTGTGTGTGTGTGTGATGTGTGTGTGTGCGTGTGTATGTGTATGTGTGTGTGTGTGTGTGTGTTTGGTGGGGGGTAATGGAAGCGGGGGAGGTTGTGGGCTGTGCTGGGAGATTTCACAGGTTAGATAATGGGCGAAAATGTGTTTTAGTCTTTCCTACACCCGTATATTCAATCAATTTCTCCTCTGTAGGAGCTTTTGAAACAGTTATAGGTGCAGTAGTACTGGGAGTAACACTACAAAGCATGACGAATAACAGGCTATTAATAACATAAACCCATCGTGAAATAAATGGCATTGCACTGACATATTGTGGGAATGTGAATTCATTGGAAACCTCTGTAGCTGGCCATCTAAAGGGCTGTAATACATTGTCTCCATTTGCCAGTAACTCCGTTGTTATCATTTTCTCGCACGCCATCTGAATTAAGTGATTCAGCTGAAGTCTCAACATAAAAGGTTAGGTGTTCAACATTGGAGCGCATGGGGCTTCTGTTTGGCCCTGACTGTCTGTGTGTGTGTGTGTGTGTCTCTGTGTGTGTGTGTGTGTGTGTATGTGTGTGTGACACACATTGAACATCAAATCACCACCACTCACCAATGATCGGTCTCTCTGGGGTGCAGTGATGCTGCTGGCCACTGCTTCATAAACATAGCGGTGCCGCCTTACTGGCCTTGTATGACATGGGGTTAGCAGATTACCGCTATGTTAACACAATGGTCCCCCCTGTCTGTCCAGTGAGCACGGATCATATTGGCCTACGTACAATAGATTTGTTCTGTGTTGGCAGAGTGCCGGTGAAAGGCAGGAGCCGTGGCTTAATTCTCCCTACCTTTCAGATTGGTCGCCTCCCTTCCCTCGACCTCTTGTCACTCTTCGCAGTGTAATTAGTGAACACCACTTGGATGTTTTTCTCGGCAGTATGTTATTTTCTTTACCTGCTTTCACCTCAGGGGGGGGATCACGGAGGAAACACGTACGTGACGTACAGAGAACACATTAATGACCAAGAAAAATGTACAAACCACCAACAAATCGGAATGTGTTCCAGTACATCCACACATCCTAGGCTCCAGGCGAGGTACCACCCACGCCATCCCCCCAACACCCCCCCCCCCACCACCACCACCCCCCCACCACCCCCCCACCACCACCACACCACCACACAGACACAGACACCAACAGAGGAGAGAGAGAGGAGAAGGGAGGAGAGGAGGAGGAGGAGAGGAGAAGATGAGAGGAGAGGAGGAAAGAGAGAGGAGAGGAGAGAAAAGGAGAGAGGAGAGGAGAAGATGATAAGATGAAGAGGAGGTGAGGAGGCAGCAGCACTTATCAGCCACAGAGCTGACACTGACAGCATCATCTCCCCCCACCGAAAACGGCTGCTCGCTCACCTAGCCCGGCGGCGGGGGGGGGGCTGAGTAGACATCTGTCACCCACCACCAGAGACGTCGAACATGACAAGGGGTGGGGGTGGTGGGGTGGTGGGTGTGTGGGTGGTGGTGTGGTGGGTGGTGGTAGTGTGGGTGGGGTGGGGTGGGTGGTGGGTGGGTGTGTGTGGGTGGGTGGGTGTGTGGGTGGGTGGGTGGGGTGATGGGACATAGGGATGTCTAACAAGTTATTCAACGACAGAGAATTATTACTGGCAACGTTTCCGTAGCGCGCGACCGGTGGCTGAGCGTCATATCGTAAGGTATGGATGAATCTTGTTGGGCAATGTAACCATTCTCTCGGGACTTCAGATCTCGCATGATACAAAGTTGTATAAATATAGACTATCTATACAAGTTAAACAAAACTCGTTGACACGCATGTCCAACGTGAAGTGTACATTATATTTGTTTAAATACTTAACAACAAGGAAACTTAAACGGTGCCACTAACCGGTGGAAAGCAGCGCTACCATGGAAGGGCAGGGGGTGGGTGGTGTAAAATGCCAGCCCTGTTACCTAATCCCCTGCTCCTTCACCTCCAACACCCCCTGATCCCTGGCCCTGCGGGGTTAATGTCTCGGTTGTCATCAAAAGGTCATATTCCTGCTGTGGCAATCATTCTTAACTTGTCTTTCAACAGCCTTCCCCTGTATCCACATACAGAGCTTAATATGCCCTCTGAGCCACTTAACAACTTTTTACTGCTGCACACTTCACACTTTTAGTTTTGATATCATGAGAGTATTTTGAACTGTTGGTGAAGGAATAACAGTGAATTTATCTGCAACGATGAATAGCAGAAAGACATGGAAAGAAAGAATTATATTTACAATGCAGGGGATTGCTTTGGGGTGTTGCCCAGAGTAATATTTAGACATCGGACACCTCCACCTGGAAGAAGTGCACTCAAAATACCTCCTTCAAGGATACAACTCCAGTCGGCTGCCATTTATTTTATTCTATCTGTTGTCGACACTCCTCCTACCACCGTTGGCTTTTGAAAAAGCTTGTTATATCTAATCAACCGTGCACTTTGTCGCCAAAACCCCGGGTCCCTTATTCAGTCTGCTGTGTTGGTCTGCTGTGTTCACCCAGCATTAGATTTGCTGTGCTAGTGAACTCCAAAGCCGGATAAATTGGACCTTAGGAGGCTTTTTTTTTGCTCTCCTGGTTTTTCCCCTCCACAAACGTCTGGCTCGCCACGCAGGCACAGCGTCCCAATCTCGTGGTCTCCTCCAGGGGAAACGACCCCTAGCTGTGGTAGCCCGTCGGAGGCCTAAACTCCCTGCTTATCCTGGGCAGCAGACTAAATAACGCTGCGCATGGCTACGGGTCCCGCTGAACACGGGCGGCTTTGTGCAGTAGCCCGTGTTGTTTATGGCCTAAAGCGGCAATTATCCCCCGCTGTTCACACACACACACACACACGCACACACACACACACACACACACACTTAATGTGTTGCCACGTACACGTATGGTTCCTCTCTGAACCATTTAGTGCTCAACATTTTGGGATTGGGTCATTGTTAATGTAATATGGACTGAGCACGAAAACTATATCGCACATTTGACACTTTATAAGGTAATATTCATTGGTTCTCTTTGACATTTTAGATTCAAGATTCAAGCTGTTTATTCGTCACATACACATACAGGATATGCAGTGAAATGAAATGTGGCGATGCTTAGCGGAATGTGCAAAAGAATAATAAAAATAACACGAATTGGAGGGATCAGAATTGGAGGGATCAGAATTGTGTGCGTGTGTGTGTGAGGGATGAGGGGGGAAGAGAGGAGAATGTTCTGCTATAGCCTCCTAGCCAGTCCACTGCTGTCATCCATCATCCACCCCCACGTTGACCCCTGGGAGGCATGTCTTCACCGGCCTCATCGCTTCAAAGTCCCTCCCCTCCCCTCCTCATCCTCTCTATCCCCTTCCTGTCTCCCGTGTCTCTCTCTCTCTCTCTCTCTCTCTCTCTCACAGACACACACACACACACACACACACACACACACGGCGCGTTCTCTGAGTGGGGGGGGGGTGCTGAAGATGAAGATGACGATGATGATGATGATGATGATGAGTATAGGGGGGAATCAGGAAGTAAAGGTTGTCAGTGTGTCATACTTGGAGGAATGTGTGGAGAAACAGCGGCATGGTTTGTACCAGTCTCAGATAAAGAGCTTATTATGTATGTATTTGAACCATGACTAAGATAACTCAACGACTAAAGATTACCCCCCGGCCTACTGCCCAGATGTTTCTTCACTAGATTGGCCGCGTGTGCGCATATCCGATGTACCCAGTGGGCGCCGCTACGCTGAAGCGTCAGCCCTTGGGGGTACTGGGCAAAAGTTAGTCCTGCCACCTTCAAAAACAGACCTACCGACCAAGACCAGACAGAATACGCCCCAAATATCTCTCTGCCGATGAAATCCCTTATTTGTGCCCTCCACGTAACATATTTCTTTTTTATTCCTCACCAGGCGCATCACTTTTAGTTTTGTTTTGCATGATTTCTAAAATAGACGCTTAAGAGGAGAGAGGAACATGGTGCTGACTGCCCTCTCTCCTCTCTCTCTCTCCTCTCTCTCTCTTCCTCTCTCCTCCTCTCTCCTCTCTCTCCTGCTCTCTCTCTCTCTCTCTCTCTCTCTCTCTCTCTCTCATCTCTGTCAGCTTGGTCGTCTTGTTTTCTCTCCGTGTCCACAGAGACGACTTCCCGGTACTTTTTAACCATCCACCAAACTATTTTTAGGGGAGCTTGGCGTTTTCCGCGATATGTTCTTGAAAGCCTGTTGTTAGAGGGAGGACAGGAGGAGACGGAGAGGCTGGCTCTCTCCCGGACCACCTCTCCCTCGGGGGGACCACGTCTCCCTGGAGGGGGGACCACGTCTCCCTGGAGGGGGATCACCTCTCCCTGGTCCCGCACCGAGGGGGACTCACCGTCTCCCTGGTCCCGCACCGAGGCTGGAGCTGTGGCTCAGCTGGGACATACAGTACAATGCCACCGGCACTCCTGCGGTCTACCCCCCCCTCCCACCCAGCCCGCCAGCTGAGTTTGGCCCCTCTGTCAGCCCCTCGCCCCCTCCCCCGCAGAAGCCGCGCCACGGCTGTCACTTTATTTTGAAGTGGAAAATTGCACACCTTGCAGATGTGGAATCATGAAAATACTCTTTTGGGAGAAAACTAAAATGTCAGACTAAACGTTGGCAATACAGGATACCGCCTCCAGTCGATACTGCTGCCGATATCTTAACCTGACGGCGAGCGTTTTGATCCACGTGGTCTCATGTGTTAGTCCGTGTCACTTGGCTTCTCGGGTATTGATCAGCTATTGACGGGAACTCGTGCCTTGTGTCGTGACGGTGTTTACTGCAGCCGGTAATACAGTTAACACACACACATACACACACACACACACACACACACACACATCTAGCGACCCCAGATACACACACATTACACACACATACTTGTTTAGTGTCACATCAGTCACACTCCGAGTCCCCTGAGCGTCCCAGCTGTAGCTGAAGCGTGGCCCGCAGGCTCACCTCTACAAGCACGTGATCCCTGTCACTCGAGGGCGGACGACATAGAAAAACACACACTTTCTTTGGCTTCTCTCGCTCTCTTTTTCTATTTCATATATAATCCAAGTACTCTATTCTGATTCCACCCCCCACACCCCTCTCCCCCCCTCCCTGTCTTTCAGACCTCTTTCAGGCAGTTTACCAAATCTGTCTCCCTTGCTAAATGCTGTCATTACTACAACCCGTCTACTCCTGCGTGGGCGGCGTCTGTACGTGCTGCTACACACCTGTGGTAATGCCACACACAACACTCTGCTTTCTCCGTGTCCTTTTCTCTTGTCCTGGATCTGTCCTCGGGAGTTTTTGTCAGAGAGCCTGTCCTGTGGTTCCTATTCAGCTCATTTCCTCCCCCGGGGGCTAAAGAGCAGTTCTTCCACCACAGCCGGGCCCGCGCCTCACCTGGACTTCCCTGCTCCCGTGATACGATGTGATAGGATGAGGCAGATCTTCGTTCAGCTGTCTTTTATCATGAAATTGTGTGTGTGTGTGTGTGTGTGTGTGTGTGTGTGTGTGTGTGTGTGTGTGTGTGTGTGTGTGCGTGTTTGATCGCGTGTATGTGTGTGTGTGTGTCGCGTGTGCGGTGTTGTATGTCATTAGTAAGGACTGTTTAAACAATGTAACAGTCAGGAAGAGAGCAGCAGGAAGGGGAGAGAATGGGAAACAAGAATCTCTGGGGCTCAGCAGCGAGCAGAGACAGATAAGAGATCCCTTATGCTGCTGGTGGCTGGGGAGGAGGAGGAAGAGGAGGAGGAGGAGCAGAGGTAGACGTCTGTGTTGTTGTGTCTCTCTCTGCCCAGACGGTGTGTGACTAAACAATGAAGTAACCGCACCAGTGCTGCGCTTCTCGACGCCGCCCCTAGGGGGCGCGCCTTCTGACACGCACGGTGAAGACTGTTCAACAAGTCGCTGTAAACCACGCCCCCCTCCCTCCCCCCTGTAGTTGTTGTTGTTGTTGTTGTGTCTTTCTTTCGAAATTGTTTTGTACTCTTGGTTTATGATCCTATTTGTGAATAACATCGCTTAGACAACCATACAGATGATAGCGATTCCACAGGTAGTCCGATACAAAAAACATTTATATATATATATATATATATATATATATATATAATAAATAAATATAATAATATTAATAATAATAATAATAATAATAAATAATAATAATAATAATAAATAATAATATTAATAATAAAATAACTATAATAATAATAATAATAATAATATTAATAATATTAATAATAATAATAAAATGAGTAGCCTGGTGACTTCAGACTTCTAGAAATCCCGCATATTTATTATATTCATTTATTATATTCATATACAAGTCAAAGGTACCATTACGCGCTTAACCCGTCCATGTGTGTGTGTGTATATGTATATGTGTGTGTACATGTGTGTGTGTGTGTGTGTGTGTGTGTGTGTGTGTATGTATATGTGTGTGCGTAAAGGGATTTTAATTCATTCAATTAGGAATGAATGAATGAGAACTTTCGCCTTTTTTCCGTCACTCTTTCATTGTGGTGACCGCTCCCCCTAAAGTTTAAACTGATCCTCAAAACGCTGTCACAGAAGAACAAGCCACACACAATAATGTCACCATTATCTTTAAAGTGTCTTATCTAAAAATCTAAAAGGTTCTGCCTCTAAAAACCGTTCGCTTAACTGCGATAAAGCCTCCCAAAAGAAGAAAGAAAAAAGAAGAAATGCATATCGGTATCCTGTAGTGGACCCGCGACTCAATCGTCTCCTTGTTTCTCCCGTCTTTATGGAATGGCTTTTGCGCTGCCCGGTAAGGTAATGAATCTTTCTCATTTAATTCGGTAACAAACCCATGAAATACATCTGGCGAGCGCAGGAGTGGGTTTTATGGAAATGGTAGAGCATAGGCACGGATCGTCTCAGAGTATTCCCAGCCTAGAGCTGCACTCTTTGGGATGCGAGACAACTTGATACCTTCCACTTTACACTCCTGTCCTCACTCCTCCGTCCCGTGGGTCTTTGTGGCGTTCGACTTTCGATGGTGTGCAAGTGGGAGGATTGTTGCGAGAAGTCTGGCCTGTGGTTTGTGATTGAACACTATACATCCAAAAGCAGAATAATGATCTTGCAATTTTTGTTTGTGTCATGGTGAGGTTTATATTAAAGGGTGGTCTTTGTCCTTACATATGAAGAAATTGTTTCCTCATGAAAAATGGTCTCGTTTGGGGGATTTTATCACTGAGAACAATGCTGCACTACACTTAGAATAATTGTCAAAGAATCTGTTTTTCTGAAGGATAGAGCTCTAGCGCCCTCCCATGGACACATGCTAGAGACAGAGGGAAGTGGTGTGTTGGGTCAGTGTGTCCCCGAGGTGCAGATGAGTCATGTCAGACACGGGGGGGGGGAAGGGGTCAGTCCCGCCTGGTTGGCAACATACCATCCACAGTGAGTCACGGACGTGATGATTTGCCGCCCTGCTTGTGTTGTTCGGTCGCGGTCAGATACAATATGGTCGTTGTGCCTCCTGGGGGAACTACAGGAATTACGATCGGTGATGGTGCTGTCATCACCTTTGGTGTGTGTGTGTGTGTGTTGCGTTGTGTTGTGTTGTGTTGTGTGTGTGTGTGTGTGTGTGTGTGTGTCTGTGTGTGTTTGTTGCACACACACACACACACACACACACACACACACACATTTCATGCCCTGTCAAACCCAGGTGGGAAGGGCTGAAGAAGATCTGCCTCATCCTATCACATCGTATCACGGGAGCAGGGAAGTCCAGGTGAGGCGCGGGCCCGGCTGTGGTGAAGAACTGCTCTTTAGCCCCCGGGGGAGGAAATGAGCTGAATAGGAACCACAGGACAGGCTCTCTGACAAAAACTCCCGAGGACAGATCCAGGACAAGAGAAAAGGACACGGAGAAAGCAGAGTGTTGTGTGTGGCATTACCACAGGTGTGTAGCAGCACGTACAGACGCCGCCCACGCAGGAGTAGACGGGTTGTAGTAATGACAGCATTTAGCAAGGGAGACAGATTTGGTAAACTGCCTGGAAGAGGTCTGAAAGACAGGGAGGGGGGGAGGGGTGTGGGGGGTGGAATCAGAATAGAGTACTTGGATTATATATGAAGCAGAGAAAGGGTTTTTTGTCAATGATTGGCGTTGTATTCAAAGATAGCACCCCCCCCCCCGAGCCTTAGTGCGAGTTCAGATGGAAACCAACTCTGTGTGAACGCAGGGCCTGCTTGCCTGGAGCGGTTCTGCTCCCCAGGACTCACCGAGGGCTGGGGAGGCTCACCGAGGGCTGCCTCTGTTTGACTGGAAACAGAACACTCAAGGAGGTTATTAAGTGGCCATGGTTCAATTTGTGCGTGCGTGTCCGTGTGTGTGTGTGTGTGTGTGTGTGCGTGTGCGTCTGGTGTGTGTGCATGACGTTAGCAGGACTGTATGTATATTTTACCACTCTCAAGTTGTCGTCATTATCTTCATATGCATCATCATATGCATCAGTGAGTGACAAGCATGATAAGGGGAAAGTATGTACAGTACACAAAACTGGAGGGGGGGGAGTTAATCAAGCAGACGGTGACCCAGGCTAATTGTGAACTCATTGGCTGACCAACAGAGAGAAAGGAGAAAGTGGTTGGTGAAACTTTTGGTAGATTTCTTTGTTTGTCTTTAGATTTCCTATGTTTGACATGAGATGGATTTCGATTTTGAATATGAAGGAATAAATGGTGATCATTTAGTTGAAAGGAGTGCATTTGAATCTTGGGTATTTGTGGCTCATAAAAGTACTTCGGTCTAATTAGTCTCATGTGGTGCTTTTGGCTTAACATCTACATGTATCGTGGAATGCGCTCATGGAAATTAATTTAATACATTAGTATTTTCAACATTTAACATTTAACATTTCAAGATTTTCATGGTTTCATAAAGTCACTATTACTCTCTTAGTAAGATCACGTACATATTTGGTTTACGTACATCCACAATTCCATTCTGGTCGACAAGCTAAATGCAATTAAAGGCTTGCACACAATTAAATCTGCATTAAAGTGTTTCGCTATAAAGTGTTCCACAGTACTATCCAATCTTGTAGTTAGTGTGCAGTCATTGTAGTGTTGGACTGAATCCAATTAATTCTTTCCAGGTAAAATCAGTCATGCGTTTGTGTATAGGGTTGCACGCTGCTGGAACATTCACAACATTTAATAAGAATGCAGTGGAAAGTGAATTTGTTTTGTTTTTTTAATCGATTCATTGATTGTTGGTTGGGAGGGCCTTATATAACAAATGTTCATACAATTTGTAATAAAAGGCAGTTCTTGCTCTGAAGTATAATGATGTTTGTTGTGAACTCTCTGCACTCCAGATTGGATCGTATGCTTGCAAACTGAAAAGCACCTGGCTAATGCTCAACACTCCAAATGTGTACGCTCTACAATTGCCCATACCACAGGTGTTCTACTGGCGTCTAGTTCCCAAGCACACCTCTCATATTATGCCCCTCTTCACAGACGTTGACACAGTTCCTCGGGGGTCTTGATGAAATGCCTGTGACATGCTTTTAGCTTGAAAATGCATGAGGTAACGCTTTGAAGGACGCTCGGGATTGATGCAAAACACCTATTACCCAGTCCTGCATGTTCTTAGTCCTTAGCCCCTTTAATTACATTTCTGATATGTGCCCAGCTGGGCATTTCAAGCAGTCTGAGTCTGAAGGCCAACAAACACCCCGTGGAGGAGAGTAAAACTTGCACGGCAGAGTTTTATTTCCCTGATTGTGAGTTGTGAGAGCTCCAGTCCGGGGCGATAAGTTGTTTGCACCAATTGAAGTGAACCCAACTGAGTGCCACTGAACTATTTTTGGCGAGCTGTCTCTCTGTTCTTTCCAAATGCCCAGGGAAATCCCAACACAGGTGGCTAAGATGGAGAGAGGGGTGTGTGTGTGTGTGGGGGGGGGGGGGGGGGGGGGAGAGAAAATGGTGCACAAGACAGAAGACAGATGGGGTGTTCACATGAGTTAATGACAAAGGAAAAAAGAGAGCTAAGCTGTTAAGAAGAGATGGACCAGACAGTTTGCTTTCCTAACTCAGCGCTTGCAGTGCACTGCTTTCGGATCAACTCAATCAAGGAACACAAAACCATCCCACAAAATCTTCCACAGATGACATTTGAAGACGTAATTAGAATTCGACCATTTAAGTATCTCAGGCAATGTCGTCAAAGAGCCATGAACCTAACTTCATTAGGATTTGATTTTTTATGACTGCTCCCAAGTATAGCCTGGGAGTCACGCAGCAAGCAATTTGTGCGCTCATGTTTAATTTGCTCTGGCTTGAGAGCCTGCCCCTCCCACCAGTACAGATAATTTCCAGCGGACCTGGTCCAGGTCGGGCCAATCACAACCCTTTACCTAATATGGCGCAGGTTTGATCCAATGACTGTGCAGAGGAGCACCGTTGAGGCATTTTTGTAAACAACGAGATGGCTGCTGCTGATGTGGAACTGTCTGTTCAATCTGCTATCACAACGGTGTTAAATGAACTGGATGGTATATACAGTACTATATTTAAATTAAGTTATTTACTGTACTCGTTCGCAGACATATAAATGTTACACCATCACCACTCATCTCTGCTGCACAATGTCTGTTTCCATCGCTTAGCGTTACGCCACGTTTCATTGTTCTGATTGGTTGTAGGTCTATCCAATCGAAATTGAAAATGAACAGCATGTTCCAGATTAGCATAATACACATTTGCAAAATGGTCCGTTGATGTCAGTCTAACCCAAGTATACATCATTGTGTTGTCTCCCTTTGAAAGGTAGTATGTGTAAGAATCCGAAATGCCTTCTCATTACTGGCCCCTTTGGCCGGAAAGTGAACTGCAGCCTGCTGGAGCTCCTGCATCAGCACACAGGAGAGGGAGCTCTGTGGATTGAGACAATAACAATCATAAACTAATATTAGCTACTATCAGAAATAAACATTGTTCAAATAAAAAACTGCCTGATTTCTCAGGCTGACCTTGGGGGAAGGTCAAATGTTTTAAGTTAAATGACATCATGTTCAAATATTGATATTTAAAGTGATTTATGCACATACAAATCCTCCACGTAGGGCTTTTAATTAAACCTTGCAATCGTAGGCCCTACTCAATACTCAATACTCGAGAAGGGCAAAAAGACCAAAACAAACCTCCTTCACGAGTCAATAAAATTACCCTTAAATGTGGGCAGTCTGAAGAATCCTCTTACGCAGGGCAGACAGATTATTCCAGTGCTGGCATTAGGGGTAGATGTTGGCAGTGACAGTTTATCTAGCTCACAAACTCTCCTCGCAGCTGTGCTGGCGTCTCCAGCTGGAGAGATGTGGCCGATTATCCCCAGTCCATTTAACCCGACACCACACACGACCTTTCCATATTGCCACGAAATGAAAGGTGCCAAACTGCTGCCTTTTCCCTCCCGCTTCCCTTCCCCCACAACATCTCAAGTCAGGGGGACTTCTGCTGCCGAGATGCTTCCGATGGCCGAGACGAATTTTGCAGGGGTTGGGTTACGTGCATCAGATATGTGCCACACACACACACACACACACATCCTCGCAGCTGTGTGTAAGGGTAGCGTAAGGCTCGCCTACACGTCTACCTCCCACGACCCCCCCGACGGTGCCTGCTGGAGAGGTGGGGTTTCTTTACTAAACAGTGCAGCACGCAAGGGTCCCATGTCACTGCTTCCAGTGAAATCTGAACCCAGAGCTACCGAAATAACTTACTACAAAGTGTGACGAGGGGATGAAAACTTTTTAATCTCTGCGCAGATACTCCCCGGTAACTAGCCAGCATTGGACTGGAAAGGGAAAATCATTAGAATGCAACACCGTCTACTGGTAAAGCGAGGAACGGCCGTCCCTTTGGGCAGTAGAGCATGTGTTTCACCGCAGCCCAAATGTAATATTTTCTATTTCAGTTTTTCTTTTTTGAACTTCTGCCACATCACTCGCCCAGCGCACACCGAGCTGACAGAACCCAGAGGTACAAGGAATCATTTGGTGTGTGTGTGTGTGTGTGTGTGTTTTTTTTAGATCCCCCTCCTGCCAATAACTAATAACTATTGCTATGTCTGTGAGCCACTATGCAAATACAGTTAATCCAAGATTAACAGAGTGAGTCAGTGAGATAATGACAAGAGACTGACTCATAGACTGCGAGTTTTCGATTGAGAAAAAATGTGCAGGTGGGGAAAAGTTAAGAAATGTGGAGAAAAGAAAAAGTTTGTTATTTTGACTGGAAAATACAGTACCCATATGAATATTGACCAATACAATATAACTAATTCACATGCATCGCATCACAGGGACAGTGACCGACCGCAAAACAATATTAGGTCAGATATAAATATAGATAAAGGATAGTTTATTAGCCTATTCTTTTCACCCATGAAAAAAAGGAGGAGGATTCTGGAGTGCAGATGTAATAGGATGTCCAGAGTTTAGAACAGAGAAGCATCATGTCAATAGATCATGTTTTACAAAACACTAAATGGGCAGTTGAGTAAATGTGCTTCTCTGACCTAAGCAGCTTACCAATGCTACCAGTCAATGACCATTGACCGGAGCAGCACTTGGTTACACTTGGTGGAGGTCATTATGTGCGCTGCAATTAGGAACACGGAATGGAACCCATTAAAAACCCCTCCATCATGCTATTAAGCCTGGGCAGTACAGTTCATTTTGATTAAACTTAACTACGGGGCAATGAAAAAACAAACTCAAGTCTCTCTCACCCTGTCCTCTCCCGTAACGTTAGGCTCGATCAGTTGTGTAAAATAAGACACAGCTGTAGCTCATACAACTGAGTTACGATCAGAGAAGGTCCCTAACAACATAAAGTCAATGTCCTATGGGAGATGCCCAGTGACAAATTCCCTTCATTTCTGTTTTCCTTCGTCATTTTTCCTATTTTAATGCGTGACCAGTGGGGCACAATTTCTTAAGAACCAAGAACACAAGGCCGGGAAGGATCGTTGAGGGGGATTACAACTGGGCTCGTCAGATAACACCATAAAAGTGAATCTCGGTGGGATGCAGGCGCCTCCTCGCCTCCTTGACTTTTACCCACCAGTGGAAGAGGTAATAGCAATTGAACAGCACTAATCAGTTCAAACCAGAAAAAGGTCAAGGAACCGTGGATAGCCCTCTCTGTGTAACTCACTAGGAGGCGGACAGAGATAACTATCCAATTTAACTGTAAATCCTTTCATTCAGCCATGTTCTGATCTGGCCAACACCAAGAGAGCCAATAGGCTTTCGCCAATGGTTGGTTTCCATGGTGATAGGCATAGGACTTCATTGATCGGTGGGGTGTTGTGCTCCATTATTGAACATTTGATGATAACAGTTGCCGTGTTTGCTATTAGCAGCAAGTCATTATCTTTTAGGAGCGGGTGAATGCCTTTCCCAAGGGGACAACTACAACACCTAGGCCTCACCCATTGCCTGGGGAGTTCCTTGCTCCTTGGCCATCAATGGAATGAATGCCCTTCTTTGACCGTGTTAAGAAAATGGGTCTTACAGTTTTACATGCTATTATAATTGTCTATTGTCTATTAGTTTATTTTTGAAGGAGTATTTTAGTTAAAGCTGTGAATTGTGGCAGGTTTTAGCTTTCGTGTTTATGTTTAGTTATAACATAATGATTTGGACATGAATGGATAAGAAGGGACTAATGCTCTCGGAGGATCAGCAATGTTACAAGGTTTAAAACATATTATATTGGACAAGTGTGTCTAATTTGCCATGTTGTTTCATTTCTGTCATTCATAATGGAAGAGTTTGTGTGACGTACCACAGATTGGACATCATACTGGTGTTAGTACCAGCAGATTGACACTCATACTGGGTGTAGTACCACAGATTGACACTCATACTGGTGTTTAGCATTCCAGCCTGAGGCCAGATATCTGGTGTTTCAAAATAAGATTAATTGATCTACACATGGTCTTCCTTTATTAACATCTCGCTAAACAAAGCTAATAAACAAACAGTATTAATATATTCATAGGGGTGTGAGTCAATTAGTTAACGCATCACTGCATCACTATGTATTCTTACGAAAGTATTATTTTAAAACAATAGATTACATCCTAAAAGCTCTAAATAAAACGCCACAACGTCACGCTGATTCAGGTGCATGTCTTAGCATAGCCAACAGTGTTGGATTAACATTTTCCAGAAGGCCATTCTTTCAAATTTCCTTTCAAAGATTATCCAACTCCCTTCCCGGGTCGTGATGAAGTTTACAAGGGAAACTCCACTTCAGTTCAAAGTCACCAAAAAGCCTTTCTGCAGCAGTTTTGGAGGGAACATTTTTGCAGGGTTAGGCCTGAGCAGAAGGAGTCAAAAGTGTCCATTACCGCAAGAATGTATTGTGATCCTTACACTCCTTATACTTCTCCAGGTGTTAGAAGTCAATTGAGACCATTTCAAAGGGGTAGCTGGTGACAATGTTTGTTAGAGGTACTCTGGTGGGTCTATTAGGGCTGCATGCCTTGGTGATGTGGTGGTTGGTGATGAAGTCCTTTTGCCCGTGAGGCCAGTAAAATTGGTCCCTAATCAGATTTAAGACCCTCTTCACCCCAAGGTGTCCCGTCTCCTGCAGTTCTTTAAACACTAACTGATGACATTTCTTAGGCAGAACTAATTGAGTTCTGCTGGCTGTTGGCTCATATACAGGAGTCCATCATTATGGAAAGCCTGGGTCTCTTTCGCTTCATTGCAGCGACTAAACTGTTGCAGCCTTTTACTGTACTGGGCCACGTTTTTGAGTTCATGTGCCTCAGCACCTCAATGATAACAGGCCTCTCTGGTCCTGTTTTAATATGTGTTTTGAGGTTTCCTTAACATCTGAGGACTGGTGCTGTCCTTAGCCCCAGTTAACATGGTGGCTTTGGTTATGGGGCACATCCATGGCTTGCTGCCATGTAACCGCATAGCAAGGGACTCCGTTATGCTGTTCATTACCTCTGGGTGGACCTCTAGTGAACTCCTATTGTCTTTGGGGGTTTTGGTTTCATTTGCGTGGGACCCCTTCTATATGGTTTTCAAATGTCTCTGAGTGAACAAGAGGTCCATCGAAGCCCAACTCGTCCATGACCTCTGAATTCTGCCAGTGCAGTGACAATCCAAATGGGATTCTAACCCACCAATTAAACCCATGGCGTAATAAATGTAGTAAGTGAATGGGCTAGATTCTAGGTATCCCTGGTGAGGTCACCAGTCGAGTAAAATGGATTTTTATTAGACCACGATAACCACAATAAGAGGCTTTCATCCTTGTGGACACAGATTATGGGGCTAGAATAATGGACTTGGCTATCCACGCTCCCCTGTTCGACAGATCTTTCAAGCACTCATTCAAACGTACTGAAAGTGGTGTTGGACTGATATATAGGTCTTTCTTAGCAGGTGTAGGATCCACTTGAGTATACTTGTACTATAACTACTCAAGTGGATGGAATGTACACACATCATGGTTCATTCTCAGGAAAAGCAGAACACTCCTCCCTTAGTACCTCGTAACCTGTTGCTGGTTGTACTCAGGTAAGCCGGTCTATAGGTACTGGGGGGGGTTCACTGTTTCCGAGCCCACGACGCTTCATAGGGGTAACACTGTTTTAATTGGCAAGCCTGATTTACATCTATTGGCTTTGTGGCTGCAGGGTAGATTGATGTATGTAGCACTGTTCTGGGGATTAACCTGATGCCATTAGCTGTGGTGTGGTGTGGTGCGGTTGTTGTTGGTGACTGGGATTGAGACGGAAGACCATGGTTCCTCTCTGCAGCTGGCCCTCTTCCACGGGTTAATCCATCTGACCACTGTGGTTGTAGACTTGGCTCAAGCGCAGGCCCTAGCAGGGGGGCGGGGGGGGGGGGGGGGGGGCTGCACTCACAGTACATTTGTTGACTGTTGACTTGTCTCACTTTAATCACGCCTTCCCCCGTCCCATCATCTCCACGCTTTAATAGCTTTACAAATATCTTAGCCCACTTACAGTCAAAGGGGAATGCTTGACTGACTCCCCCTGCAATGACTGCAACATTGTTGGTGCTACATGCCGCGCTGAGGTGGCTATTCCAAGGGCTCCACCACTCCAAGGGACACAGGCCGGTGGTGTTGGAATAGTCCGGTTGATTGTAAAGTGGATGACAGAGCAGATGGAATACTTGCTCGCATGCTAGCGCTCCCTGCGTGTGTGTGTGTGTTGATGGCTGGTTTAACCTGTGGTGCATTGATTAGGCAATGCACCACAGGTGTGCAGCCCCACCCACCCCAGACTCTAACTGGGCCAGGTGAGGCGAGTTAAACCAGCCACCAAACGCACACACACACACAACCTACAATGACAGTGGTCGACGCTATCCCGATTTGCTAGTAGCTGATCCACGACAGTAAAACCAATGAAGGGCTCTTCGGCGACTCCCTCTTCGCCGGACACGTCTAATACTGGTTCTAGCAGCTCCCATCTGTGGAGCATTATTGGGGGCTAAAGGAAAGGACACTTCAACCCAATGGAACTGCCGTGTTTGATTTACTGCTCTACCGTGTTGTTTGCCAGGATCCGAGGATCTCTTGGCTATCTCTCTCAGATTAGTATGTTGGAGGCGGAGTTGTCTCCGTTTCTCGTTAATGAGACAGACCTGTGACCTACGCCGTCCGCCCTCCTACACCCACTCCTGGCAGGAGACTGAAAGGCAGTTAAACCGTCACTTTTAAGAATGGCTTGCAAAATAATAAATGCAATTTAACCAAAAATATACACCAGGGCGGACTATTTCTTTGAACGTTTTTCCCTTTTCCCACACATAGTGACAGTTTTCCATCGCCTGGTTCCATTTGTTTATGTGCTCTTAAAATGTGTTTTTCCGGCTGTCTCTTCAGCTTGTTTCAAGTGTGCCCCTTAATTGCTGACATGGATACATAAACAAGTGTACAGTCCGCCTCGTTTAAACACATCACATAGCCTACGTTTCTCAAAATAAAACTACAAATGTAAATAACGAACCCTCGGGTAATTTACTGTGCACGGTTTTGACTTGAGCCGCCTCCATAATATCCATCACAACACCGGAAGAGTCGCCATCACAATAAAAGTCGGAGGAAAGACAAAAACATGCATTTATATTTTTACAGAGCTCCACGGCAAATCAATCCATCAGTGAGTCAGGCCCAATTGGAGATGCTTAACTTGAGTTATCTCACTCCACACAGTAGGCCCTTCTTTTCAAACCTATCCATAACACCCCTGCAAAGATACACATCTTTATCTTTGTCTTCTGCATCTTAACTTGCCTTACCACCACAGAGTCACTGCATTTGTCTCTTGGCCACCCTATAAAAATGCCTGGTCGTCATTTGACTTTCATCCTCACCGGATGAAAGATGGTTTGTTTTTGCTCCGATATATGAACTACACCGGTTTGAATACGTTGGAAAAAGTTGGAGAGGTTATTCTAGCACTGGGGGTAATCATTTTGCCTTCTTCACCAACTATTCCCCCCCCCCCCCAAAATGTATTTTTGTTGTGGAGATTGCTCTGTATCTCGGGGTCACAACGGGCCCGTAAACGTGGCACACCTCATTGTCTTGTAGTAACACTTTCAGAGGCCCAAGACACATCCCAGAAACCATGGTGGCCGCAGTTCTCGTCGGAGGTCAGAATTGAGCCTCGGAGGCTAAGGCCGCGGTAGTGTGTGTGTGTGTTGTGTGTGTGTGTGGTGTGGTGTGTGTGTGTGTGTGTGTGGTGTGCGTGCGTTTGTGCGTGTGTGTGTGTGTGTGTGGTGTGTGTGTGTGTGAGCCGTTTTAGACCATGCACTTCAAATGAACACGACACATTTCCCCAACCCCTCAACCTTACTCATAAATTAACAGATGCATTTCCTGGCTACACACAGAACCCCGTCTAGTGCTCGAGTTTAAACCTCGCCTCGTACTGGCTGAATAATTAATAGCTAATGTAACGTAGCCTTAATCTGCGCAATATTTCTGAAAAGCAGCACAGCACTTCACAGTAGAGTAATTAAAAGCATCCCGTACTGGGAGTAATGGCAACGCTCACCTTGAGGGGATGTAGGGTTACACCTCCCTGTCTGTAGGTGTCATTCCTACACCTAGACCCATTACTGAGCACTGATTTCACACCACATCGTATGTTTTGCTTTTTCGTTAAAATGTCTGTTCTGAGTGGACCTCCCTCTTTCGTTGCGGGCCTCAAACGAGATGATCGTAATAATTGTAACTCACTACGCGTAATTATTTGTGTAGCTAGACTGTAATTCAACCCTTGAATGGTCAGGGTTAATCCATTCTACATGTCTGAATCTGCGACCTTACACCGTCATTGTGTCAGTTAATATTGTCCGTCTCTATTGCGAACACGAGCATCTCTTTTGCGAATATCGCTTTGTTACCTCGATTCAAAGTTTCTGTCGACATGAAAGTTCCTCCTCCTTATTGTTGGCGTGGCACAGATTTGTGTGCCATCTCCCACCAGCTCCACGTATTCATTACCAGTGGGCAGCATCTCCCGTCGGCACGGAGCTTTTTCAAGGCCCCCTTATAAGCGCTCTAACAGCGATACGGACCCCAGGGCCGAATTAGAAAAGAAGGAAAAACATCCTCGGAATATCTTCTCCTCCTCAGCGTTAAATTGGCAAACCTCCAACGCAAGCAAGGAAGGAAGTATCTGTACAGCGCATAAGATGTATAAGAGGAACCACCGACTAAAAAACACAAGCCCCCCGTGACGTTCTGCCTTACTGGGCAGTAAGCAAACCGCGGAGATGCAGCCAACAGAGCAAAGACGATACGAGGCCGGGCAATTTACATTCTACAGAGCGTGATGCAATCTGCCCTTCCTTCCTATGCATATTCATACAGGTACACACGGCGGGGATGGATGTTACACTCAAGCAGAATTCAGCTCCTAATTAAATGTTTACTGTACAGGCCTATACACACACACACACACACACCCCCTTCTGCAGAGAACCCAGCGTGAGAAATCCCCCCCCCCCCCCCATGCATTTTAAAGGTACGTGTGTGAGCCCACAAACGACGAGATGCATGCTGATGAATCCCGAGCCACGCCCACCGGAAAACAAACACACACGCCACGCACGGACCTACACACGCACACACCGACACACACACACACACACACAGTCCTTCATTATGTCACACAGTTCCCATCACAGCTCAATCATACTGGGAATCTTATCTCACTCTAAATTTCTGCTCTATTTCATTACCTTGACTAGATGAAGATGAGTCAGCTCCGTGCTTTGATCATCGAGCTTATAATCTGATTTGTGTCCACACTCAACCACTTTGCTCACACCAAGGTTGGTGAGGAATTCAGGACAAACCACTGTGTGCACTGTGATATATTGCTTATTTAAACTGGTCGTGGTTGATGCGGCATTTAAAGACTGCACAACACTCGTCTGGGCAGAGGATAAAGTAGTAGTAATGTTGTTGTTGTAGTAATAGGAATAGTACTGAAGTTCACCTTTGCCAGGGCAAGTGGGTGGTCAGGCGTGGTGCGTGAAGAAACAGTTCTTGCGGGCCTTCTCACAAGCTTTATGCGAACACATCAGAGCGACTCCCCGTCGCCAGATCCTTTGCGCTGTCTATCAAGAAACCCAGCCCGTGCCGTCTCTCAAACAGACCGACGGCAGGAAATCTACGCCGATATCAGATCTCAGACGTGGAGTAATCCGCCCGGAGACGGAGCGGGGAAAGGAGAGGGAAGCGAGGGGAGACTGGGTATCCTGCCAGATTCTTCATTCACCCCTGAATAGGAAAATGCAGGATTGCTTTTTGCTATTATTTGTAATTATTCTGAGTAATAATAACCTTCCGTTTGAAAAATGACGGTGCCTCTCGCGATTTGCTTTCCTCTGCTCGCCGCCATTTTGCCCTCTAGAGTTGTTTGTGTTGGGTAAGCTACTTGGATCGTGTCGTGAGCCAAGCTACCAGTTACTCTCCAGTCAATGAAGCAAAAGTAATGTACTACATGAAAGATTGAACCAACTTCAATCCAAGTCAATGCTATCTCAGTGACCGAAAAAACTGTCAGTCAGACAGATAGGCAGGCAAAACTGTTGGATTTTTCATTAGACCACGATAACCACAATAGAGGCTTTCATCCTTGTGGAACAATTATTAATGTTCAGTTCAATTGTTTATCTTGAAAACATGTGCTCCACGTAATTACATGGATGCTCCTGATAGTATTTCATGTTGCAGACGCTGTTATTTTAAGTGATTTCAGAGACATTTTATGCTCAGGATATTCAGGTTCCAACCCGACACCCTTCAACACTTCGACCCCCGCAAGCCCCTACACCAGTACCGACGGGATTCGCTTCACCACAGTTTGATAAATCCTTTGCAAAAGATTAAGCGCAAATATGTTCAAGAAAAAAAACTTGAGTCTTTGAAATGTGTGGAAAAATCATATTCACCGGATAATGGCTGAGGGCTAACCCGGGCGTGCGGTGGAAGTCGCCGACGCGGAGAAAGAGCACGTTTCCGAATATCTGGCGCTCCGCGACTTGTCGGAATAAATGAATTGAATCAAATCAAACCGAGATAGGAAACCGCTTGACGTGGAAATGAATCATGTAATAAGTGCTCCGGGTTGAACTGTGACATCGTGCTGACTGCTGAGTATCGGCTTCCGCAGAACAGAGCATGCCCGGGGGGGGGGGGGGGGGGGGGGGGTGGTGGTGGTGGGTGGTTGGTGATGGTTTGGATGGGTGGGTGGGTGGCTGGGTGATTTCATTCCAGAGGAGAGACAGAGCCATCAACTGACTGTTGAATCTGTCATCAAAAGTGCGGCCCATTGTGTTCCTGTCGGGCCGCCACGACGAGATCCTGGTGGTGGAAGCGTCGCTGTTGTCTCATTGCAGGGAGGCTCTCTGGAGACGCCAAGCCCGACTCCCACAAGATCCAAGATTACCTTACAAATCAGGACACGCGGGCGACAGTGCGCTGAGTTTGTGAGTGCCGATTTACTCGGCTGGTTAGCGTGGCTTATTCTACGTTCTCTTTTAAGCCGCAGGGTTTGCAGTGAGGCGGCGAAAAGCACTTCTCCGTGCAGCTAATATTCATTTTAACATTGGCTCATGGCTAAAGTCAGGTTTTTTTTTTATTACCAAAAACAAACGATTATAGCTGAACACCAAGGGGATTAAAAAGAGTTTGAACAGAGAGAGGGAGGTGGGAGGGGGGGGGGGGGTGGACATTAAAATCATCCCCAGTAACATCGCATTTTGATGAGTGCTATTTGCCCACTCCCTCTTTAATGCAACAATAGACCGTACGTCTTTCATTTGTTAGGCGGGGCTGAAGTTTGTGATCGCTCGATGGTGAGCATGAACAAGAGGTGGACAGAACCATGAACCATGGCTCTGTACATCTATTGGCTCTGTAGCTCTGAACATCTATTGAACTGCACATGTGAGCAACAAGTGAAGCTATACAATTGTTTGCAGAATCATGTGATTTGTGTTTTTAAAAATAAATCCCAACTTCATTTATTCCCCTTAGCATTATTGTATATATCCATAAGATGTAGACTAAGATATATGGAAATCTATTTTTACCATCGTATTCAAAACCTGCAACCTTTTGATGGTACAAATGACTTTGTGTGGGGGTTCCTTTGTAATTGGCACATTTTGGACATGAATTGGGGTGGGGTCCAGGTGTGTATGTTTTCGTTATCTCATGATTCTGATTCTCATGGTCACGATTTCGATTTCTCGATTACATAGGTGTACTAGTTTCAAGATCTACTCTAGTCCACTGTGTGCTAAGAAAGGCAGTGTGGCAAGTATGGCATGACGACAGAGATAAGAGAAAGAAAGAGATAACAGGAAGACCAAAGGAAAATAAAAATGATGTTTGGAACTTGTTGAAATTCATTCAGAATCAAAAAGATAACAATCAAGATCTTACATGATAGATTTCACCGCCTTTGCACCGTGGACTACACCCCGAACAAATGGTTCACCGTACCGCTGTGTCGCCACTGGGCTTTCAATCATCCTAGCCAAGTCCACATACATTCATCACCACACAACGTCATATATTTAACAATCCTGCTTCAGATCCCCGGGGGGGGGGGGGGGGTAAGACTCTAGGCCCTTCCCCATTGTTTGTGTGTTTGTTTGCCTAACTGATTGGGAATGGCGAAACGGGAAGCATTGACACATTGGCCTGCAGATGGCTTCCACAACATTGACATAATTTACCATACGCGGCGAGTATGTAACCACAGTCCTTCCGGGGCCAGGAGTCGCCGGCCGTCGGCACAGATCCATCTCCCGCGTTTCAAGCAGCCGGTGGTATCCCTGTACTGGGACGAGGCCGACTACTGGCCACATCTGTTAAGAGGAATGGGCAAAGGGTGAAAAATGCGAGGAGCTCTAAATCCCATTTCCCCGATGAAGTTCATTGATCAAAAAGGGAAGTGTCGTCGCGCAGGCGTAGCCACGGGCCGGCATAAACAGCGGCGTTACGAGACAGAAAAAAATGACTTGTCAAGTGTATTACCGCGAAGCTCCCTGTTGATGTATGGACATGAGCGTTTCTGTAGGTGGAAGAGGTTGGGCTTGTGGGCTATTAGTCAAGCCGTGGTTGTCCAAGTCACGTGAAGTCGTATGAATAGTCTTGTAAAACGCCACATAATGCAAAATAAATGTCAAGCTTTACCACATAATACAGTATTATACAAACATGTGCGAATATATAAACATAGAAATAGGCCTACAATACCAATCAGTAGCGAAAAGTAGACAAGTTAATAACTAAATAAACGTACAACCATTGCTTTTTGGCCAAACTAAAGAATTGGAGCATTTATTTCCTACATCCTGTGAGTCATATCCTGCTTCCTGTCATTTACGTCCTTATTTTCTGTCATTGCCTTAAATGTAAATGTAAAAGACACTTGGGTGAGCTCAATTAAGGAGGCCACACACGATTCCACAACCCTCCTGATGGTCAACTGAGAGAACACACACACACACACACACACACACAGACACACAGTATGAATTAAAACGGAAGAATCAGATCCGATGTTCAAGTGGACATTGAGTAAAGTCTACCGCGTGTGGAAGTCAGAAGCGCCGTTTTATTTGTTCAGCCGGATGACCCATTTGCGTTCCTCGTTCATTACGCTAATGTTCCCTCCGAAATGCAAAACGTCGTCGCATGCTTGGCTGTTGAAATGGCACAGACATCCCTCGACGCTCCCATGTTGGCTTCTGGGGAATGGGAGCTCGCGGTCCCATTTAGTCACTTTTCTGATCAGCGGCCTCCAAACGAAAGGCAATTACCAGCGTACGTTCCCATAGAAAAATAAACACACACAATCCGATTGAACGTAATTTAGCACTGGGAATTGTGACGCTCCGCTAGAGCTGTGGAGAAATAACACTCTGTGCCTCCCGGGTGAAAACGTCATCGCCATGTTGGCTTGGACTGTTTCCCACCGTTTATGTTGCTCGTTGGATCCAAGTGCTGGGATGTAGTTAACTCCATCAATGTTTACACCGTACACCTATAGTTGAACATAGAATCTTCGAGGAATTGTTGGGGTCGCACTATCCTGGATTACTGTTCAGTTAAAGGGAGGAAGACGATTCCCTTACCTCAGGGGTATGAGACTCACATTGAGACAGCTGTGTTGCTGTCCTTTATTTCTTCAAGACTATCACTAAAATTAAACATCAACATAAAAAGGGCCTTAAAAATGTTTCACCTGGTTGAGCAAATATACATATATTGGCCATGTAGTTGACTTAATGTCATCATTTATGATGAAGATTTGCTGGTAAAAAGCCTCGAGAAAATAAACATGTAGTTGTGTTAGGAAGCCCTTGTGCAAGTGCAGCTAAAACAATTATAGATTTCTCAGTATGATAAATGGATTGGCCCCTTTTTTCCCCAAAGCCTTTTACGCTCTCTTTCTCAGGGACCCTTGACAGCCGGGATCGAACCAGCGACCGCTCTACCTCCGAGCCACTGCCGCCCCACAGTAGAGTACATTAGCAATGCTTCCCTGGTTATCACAGTTATTCATAGTTTTGTATCATGTCTGTGTTTTCTTTTTTGAAGCCATGTGCTTGCGTTGGATCAACATTGCTCAGACCCTTCTGATGATTGGCGTTCACATTTGTGTGAATCATTCAACGCGTCAGTGATTGAACGCGTCCCTATCAATATCCAATCACATCAAAGCATGGCATTGATAGTAGTTCTGGACAAACGCGCAATAGCACGTTGGCTACCGTTCGCCGTCTAACATCACATCGATCTCATTTCAATATTCCCGCCCCAGCTCCTGTTTGTTTGCTCACTTGATCCTGCAGGATTTATATTAGAATGTATGTGTTAACCTGCCTCCCCTGTCAGTAATTGTGTGGCGGAATCGGAGACTATCTGTTTGTGCTTTACACAGTATGTTGACTGAGGTTTAATTTGGTGTTTACTCCAATACTCACCTGCTGCTCAACACACAACACACACACACACACACACAACACAACACACACACACACACACACACACACACACACACACAGAGCTGCCCAAATATACAGCTGTATAACCGAGCCATGATTTCATGAGAATAATAAATAATTGGATTTATGATAGGCTTTTCATTCAACCAGTGTGCCTGGAGGCTAAAGTGAACAAGTGTTTTACAAAATACAGTGTTATACAAAAATGACTAATACGTATACTTTCCCATAAGTGGTTCGTCGGGGTAATCTCATGGTAAAGCTTGGAGAGACGGGCCCGCTGTGGTATTAAATCGACACATATTGTCATGTAGTTGAGCTGCAGACAGAGCAGCAGCCCTGGCAGGTTATATGTGGGTCAGTGCAGACTACTGGAGTCTCCGTTCCCAGGATGACTGTCAGACTGGACTCATGCAGGTTCCAGCCTGGCCTTAGCACAGAATGAGCAACTGGTATACTGTTAAAACTGTTAAAACTGTTAAAACGTCTGGTGAAACGTCAGAAATTAAATATTTGCCTCTTATCACGTGGAGATGAAATGTTGGCGATGTTTTTTGTTGTTGTTGTTTTTTTACAAAATTGCACATATTCCATTTTATTATTTTACCATCATTATTAAGTTGAGACAGAGACACTATAGCACTTTTTTGCGATTTATTGTGATGTGTGAACACAAAAAATTCGACCAAAACTTTGCTAAAAGAATAAATATAAAATGTTTAATATTTATGCGCTCGTTGTGAAACAAAATGGCAAAGACTGGTGAATTGAGAGGAGAAACCGAGAGCCGGTGATGGAGGAGGTGTGGAGATCCCAGAGGGGAGAAGCCTCAGATATGGGTACTTTCCCCCATTCGGTTATTATTAGTTATTTCTTTAAGCTTTTTTGTCCACTTCAGGGCATGGTCTTTGCGGGAGCCATCAAATCGTATTTGAGCGTGGGTTGTGCTAGGGTTTCAGAAGGACTTAGATGTAAGCTAGATGGGGGGAGAGGCACAAGGCACAACCCCCCATGGCTAAGAGTTGAAGCTTCAGAGGCAGGCCTCTCTTTGAAATATAGGATTTTAATATTTGGTTTTTATTCATCATGTTAGCGTTCCGAAATGTTCGTTTTTCCCATAAAAATGCCATTCATCGTATCCATATTTAATGGTTTTTTTCCCAGCGAAATCTCAGTGAAAGGACATTCATGCAGTTATTTTTGTATTGATTGCAGGCTCGCACAATGGACTGGGCAGGCATTCCCATTGATTATTAAAATGATTGATAGAAAATGTGATCAGCACTTTTGCTTGCTACTTTAGAGCTGCAAGGACTGTTAATAAAACATTTATACAGCTGAACTTTTCAACAATATCTTTTTAAAGACAAGAATGTGAGAATATGTGCGATATGGCCCTCATCTTCCTTCCCGATATAGGCTAGGTTATTTAATATCTCAATGCATCTGGTAATTCCAAAAATAAATAGTCCATATGAAAAGTCTGTCTGAGTATGTTAGTTCAGACACAAGTCATATCACGATATCTTAATACCGTGATATCTAAGGTGATATCTTTAGTCTCATATCACGATATCAAGCCCTAGAGTGAAGTGTAAGAAAAACTAGAATGGGTTTGATCCTGAGTGAGGAATCCTAACAATAGGCTAGCAAGCTGGCATATATTGACAATATTAACCATTAATACAATCCTAAATTCATAAATAGGCAATTACTTTATTTTTAACCAATGTGTGATTCTGGGGTTATCTCTCTGATATTCCTCACTGTCTCTAAGCAGATATCTTATGTACTGTCAGGTCTGCATGTCACGGCGGCGTTACGCTGGAATTAAGCACTGAAAATGTGCGCTAGCTTGTCTAAAATCTTTGACATCAGAAGATTGAATCGTTGATTTATAGTTCTTTATCAGGAACCTTGGCTACATTGGCTTACAGGCAAAGCCTTTCTCCATTTGCTGGTGTCGGGTGATTGTTTTACTGGAGTGAACCCCTTGATCAATTCTCTTGACAGAATGCAATTTAATGGACACCATCCAGGAGATTTGCTGTCGTCGTAAGCCTACACACCAGGCAGTCTCCATCACACCATGACAGAAAGCAGAAAGTCTCCGCTAACAAATTGCTTTGTAAGAAACGCTATCCAAAAAGGACATGTTAATGAAGACGTACTCTCTGCAAATACGTTGACCAGAAGGTGCCATTAGATTAATCTGGCAAAATTGTACATTGTATTTAACATTCAACAGACCCTGGGCGGAAATAACCGGTAACTTTATTAATAAGTAATTGCCTACTTTGAATGAAGCAGAGGAGTCTGATTGTGCGCATCCGTGTGTCCCAGTGTGTGTTCTTACAAGGAGCAACCGAACAGACTGTGGAGGAAAGAATTGTGAAAAGAGAAAGATGTGTGAAGAATGCATTGAAAGAAAGACGAAAGACAGAGAAAACCGCGGGCCTGGTGCGGGAGGATGAAGAGGATGATGATGATGATGATGATGATGCAAGAAGACTGTGGGAGTGGAAGTTCACAATATGAGACAGACTCAGATATCGGCCCGGTTCAAATGGAGAAACTCATCAATACATGCAAGGAGCTCTAGTGGGTTGAGACAAATCTGATCGATATAGTTGGCTCGTGTTCTTTATTATTCTTAACATAGTTTAACGCGTTTTTCTGGAACTATGGCGATTTGTTTTGAGATTAGTTCTGCGGTTTTTTCCCCCCCCCATAGTTTATTTTTTCTTATTTTCACACTTCTGGGTCTTATTTGGTGATATATTTGTCAGGCAGGCGACCCCAATTATTTTTCCGCTACCCCCCCCCTTCCGTTCCATAACTCACAGCCTCAACAACAACAACAAGGCTCCATTGTTGGAGTCCCTGTCACAAGTCTCAGGCACGGCTTGTCAAAAAATCCTCCTCCCCC
>PIJE02000097.1:61863-83540 GCA_002895965.2 Coryphaenoides rupestris
TCCCCCCCCCCCCCCCCCCCAGTCTCTGTGGATTGAAACACACCGTTGAAAACACACCCTTAGAGCCCCCGAATCTCAGGATCCGTACACGAGAGAACACAGGCTGCGACGCCTCGCCCCTCCGGAGGAAATTGGAGCCGGCGTTGCCGCGCGTACGTTCTCCACAAACAGGCTCAGGGATCGGGATTGATTGTGAGCTGTTAACAATCGCATCAAAAGCGCCGGGTGCGATCAGCTGAGGTACAGCGGGGCCCTGTCACCGAGGAGATCCATCACACGCACGCGCACACGCACGCGCACACACACGCACGCACATACACACACACACACACACACACACACCTCTTATAAAAGGGCCTGGCTTTCTGCCTTTCATTTTTTCACATTTCCTTCCTCCACTCCAACCTTTTTTAATTCGTCCTTCATTCAGTCTCTTTCTAGATTTTGTTCCATCTCTCACCCTTCCCTTTTTGTTGACTCTCTCTCTCTCCCTCCCTCCCTATCTCTCTCTCTCTCTCTCTCTCGCTGTCTCCCTGTCTCTCTCTCTCGCTCTCTCTCTCTCTCTCTTTCTCTCTTCCTCTCCCACACACACACACAGACACACACTTAAGTCTTCTGCATGCCCTGTTGGCCGTGGCTGTCAGTGGTGTCCAAGTGTGCCGGGCTCTCTCTGCGGAGACTCTCTGTCTCTACATCCTCCGCTCTCCCTGCTGTGTTGACAGCGGGCCTTTCAATTGAGCCATCACCCGCAGGAGAGGGGAGGGGAGGGGAGGAGGAGAGGGAGAGGAGAGGAGAGGAGAGGAGAGGGAGAGGAGAGGAGAGGAGAGGAGGAGAGGAGAGGAGAGGAGGAGGGAGAGGAGAGGAGAGGAGAAGGAGGGGAGAGGAGAGGAGAGGAGAGGAGAGGAGGGGGGAGGAGAGGAGAGGAGAGGAGAGGAGAGGGAGAGGAGAGGAGAGGGAGAGGAGAGGAGAGGGGAGGGGAGGAGAAGAGGAGAGGAGAGGAGAGAGAGGAGAGGAAGGAGAGGAGAGGAGAGGAGAGGAGGGGGGAGGAGAGGAGGAGAGGAGAGGAGAGGAGAGGAACTTGTTACCTACCTGTTTCTCTATTCTGATCACATCCGCCGGGGACAATGAGTTCCAGACAAGACATCTCCATAGCTTGGCTTTTCTCTTCTCTTTTTGGACCGCAGCCAGGCACCGTCCACCCACCACCACCACCACCACCATTCCCATCCGCTTTAAACACATGACGGATGCATTAAAAAAAAGAAAAAGTTTCTCCCCGACTTTATACCAGACCATCATCACCGCTGTGCCTCCTACCTATACTATGCATAATTACCTGAGGTCACTAGTTCGGCATTAATTAGATTATTTATATTCTTATGTACTTTCCACTGTGCACTATGTTTACATACTGTATGCTGATCACTAGTCTGTAGTGTTTTCCTCACGTTGTATTTTTGTGTCATGTTGTATTCTAGTATGTTTTTTCTTCTGTGTTAGCGCCTTGATCCGTGAGAAATGCGATTTTGTTCTTGTATACTTCGTGTATGAATGAATCACAATCAACAAACTTTGAACTCGATAAACTTATCACATTTTTTTCCCCTCATTACTAACCTCTGAACTCTCCCTCGCTGTCTCTAGACCTACCCTCGCACTCCTCTCTCTCCCCTTCTCATCTCTGCTGAGTTTTCCCCCTAATCTGATCGCTCCTGTTGTGTTTCCCCTTCCCTCCATTGTGGTGGCCACGTCTCGATGGGTGGTGCTGCCGGCGGTGGTGGTGCTGCTGGTGGTGCTGCTGCTGCTGCTGCTGGGTGGGTGTCAGACCGAGCTCCTGTAAGGAGGAGGTAAAGCAGTCGTCTCCTTCCGACTTCCTGGACAAGCTCATGGGAAGAACGTCCGGCTACGATGCGCGCATCCGGCCCAACTTCAAAGGTGTGTGGAGTGGAGGGTGGTGGGTTTCACGTGTAGTGATTACTTAACTTAATGATTAATTACTCATGATTTAAAGATAAACGAGATTTTCGGACCTTGAGTTTGGTAGGAAGAGTATTTTAACATGCAGTACAAGCATGCATAGGCGCCGGCGTGCCAAGCAGTGCAAGGAAAGAGCAACTCTACCACAGAACATCTCCTCGCCAGCCTCATCCATATTTCATGTCTGCGCCACAACTACAAAGTTCTCCACACTATGCAAGGCATCCACCTGAATACTGTTTGCTCCGTAAAACTCCCAATGGCGCCTAATGTTCTAGTCCGAATCTCCATTTTGTTTTTTACTTTTTCCGAAGAATTCAATTCACTTGCTTCAGTAAGACTATTGGGTCATCTAAATCATTTATATAAGGGGTCAGGTTGGAGCACAATGCTGATTTGTATGGATTGTAGCTCGGCATTAAAAACAAAAAGCATATGTATATGCATATATAATGCATATGTATGAGGTACATAGTGATGGGGGTGGAGGAGAGGTCACTTCATTGAGGGCTTGTGTTCCGAATACAGCGAATGCGTCGCCGCACATAACGACCCTCTGTAATATAATCATTTTCGAGGGACTTTGAGGGAGAAAAATAATGAGTGCAATTGTAACCACAAAGTTCTTCTCACTTTGTGTTTTCTCATCTGTGTTTTTCTTCTCCTCAGGCCCACCGGTTAATGTAACCTGCAATATCTTCATCAACAGCTTTGGTTCCATAACAGAAACCACCATGGTAAGCCGAGCGCCACATGGAATGTAATACCGAGAACATATTTTCTTCGAGGTGTTCTGTGTGATACAGTATGCGGAATTGACAGATCACTGACAGATCACGAGCCGGCGTTTAATGTCCTCATGTTCCACGGTTAATATGTTTCACGGTTAAGAACCTATTTCCCGCCATTTATTTCTCATTTACTTCCTAGTTATAATCCAATCAGTGTTGGACATTTTGTCTCATTGCTTCCCGGAGCATATCGGCGTAACCTTCAGGGGCCGGCGGGTCAGTGACGGGCGGATAATGAACTGTCCACACCGCAATTAAAATGAAAAATTGAAAAAAAATTGAAAAAAGAGGAAAGCGAGGTGAGAAAAAAAAGGAAACGAAAACCCTGGACCTTTTACTTTGGAGCGCGGGGGCTGGGTCAGCACAGCGCACAAGCGTTGGCCCCGGTTAAACACCGTCAAGGGAGGCGGCCGACAGGGGGCCCGGGATCTGGAGGAACCGGGGTCAGCGGGAACGGAAAAGACAACAGTAACGATGTCACCGTAATCGCCCGCTCGCCAGGAGAGAACGTTTATTGTGATAAATGTGTGGCGCGCAAGCCGCAGCTTATTGTTATTCCGCATGGGAATTCTGGCACCGATGTCACCGATCGGAAAAAGTTCTCTCTCGAAGTTATGGCTATTTTCCGGTCGTCACTATAACCGGTACCGATAGGGACGTGACCTTGCCTCATCGACTGGGACGGGTCGGCGGGCAACATGGTCACACAGCTCACTTTCTAACACGTCGAGATTCAAGGTAAAAGTAGAGACGCTTTGCGCTTGTGTCGTGATGGGGCTCTTATCCCTGCGGCGTGAAGCGTCCAAAATAGTTTAGATTATCAAGTACGCTGTCATCACTAGGTGTGTGTGTGTGTGTGTGTGTGTGTGTCTGTGTGCAGATGGAGCACCCATATCCGTTTATCTTAGGCATCGATTGATCCTTTAGTCAACGCTAGGTCAGAAAAGCACTTTGGTAAGTGTGACTGGTAAGACGGAAGGAGTTATTATCACCCACTAACCGTCTGCAATATTTTGTGATATCATTATCCATATACAGTATACACATATCTGTCAGTGAATGCAGTGCACCACTTTTTTTGTATTAATATCAATAATATTCAGACAATGTAAGATGCACTTGTTGGATCATATTCAGATCTTCTTCATCTGTTGAAGATTGGAATGTGACCGAAATGTTATCATTATTATTATTATTTATTATTAATAATATTATTAATGTCATTATTATTAATATCATTATTATTAATATCATTATTATTAATATCATTATCATTATTATTAATATCATTATTATTAATTATTATTATTATATTGTTATTATTATATGGGCAGCAGTAGCTCAGGAGGTAAGATCGGTTGTCTGGCAACAGGAAGGTTGCTGGTTATTTATTATGTCTTATTATAGATTATATGTCTTTGTCTTATTTTTCGCAGGACTACAGGCTCAATCTCTTCCTGCGGCAGAAGTGGAACGACCCGCGGCTGGCGTACAGCGAGTACCCCGACGACTCCCTGGACCTGGACCCCTCCAGCTGGACTCCATGCTGGAAGCCCGATCTGTTCTTCGCCAACGAGAAGGGCGCCAACTTCCACGGGGTCACCACCGACAACAAGCTGCTGCGCATCTTCCAAGACGGAAGCGTTCTGTTCAGCATCAGGTTGTCTGTCTGTCTGTCGTCAGTCTGTGGGCCTGTCTGTCAGTACAGGTCACGAAGTAACCATTGTGCTTTGTTTTTCTGGAGTTGTATTCTGTATATAATGCAGAACACTTCACACAAAAAAGTTAATCTCTTTACAGTTAATATAAATATAACAATAACACCTGGTTATATAAAAACTGCCATAGGACACGTTATGCAACACAGAAAATAACAAAAGTATGGGACACGTTGAGGGAACTCTTTAAGGCTAAGCAGTTGCCATCCGGATTGTACGCTGCTCAAATGACCCGGGACTTCTCTAATCTCATTTCAGGGTCAAATCCCATATAATCCAACAGCCCTGTGTTGTCTCCCTTGGTCCCTCAGACTGTAAATCCAGACATGGGGTTGTGCTGGCGTGAGGGAGTTCATTCGTCAGGGGCATTGCGACTTAGTGTTCTGTTCCCTGGCAGAAGGGAAAACAATGCCCTTAGCTTTGGTTGGAAAAGAAAAAGTGTGCCAGTGTGTGTGTGTGTGTGTGTGTTGTTGTGTGTGTGTGGTGTGTCTGTGGTGTGTGTATAGCGCTAGCGGGCTCTTGTCGCGCTCTGGGCAATGCATTACAGCAGGTAAATTCACAGCTCTCTTCTACCCAACTCCTTAATGGTTCCCCCGGCTTCCCCGAGGCTCCTCGAAGGCGTAATGCATCGGGCAATTGCAATAAATACAGGAGCCGATGTGTTCGCCAATTAGCTGGCGGTTAGCGTCGTGCTAAGTGTGGCCAAGTGGCAGCATAACTCACTGTCCAACTTTCACTTGTTTGACATGAAGAGAACAATATATATATATGTTAAAATGAAATAATCAAACCGTATCGTGAACGTTGTTGATGGTTGTGCACGGATGATAAACTCGCCTCACTGCTTGATTTCCTGTTCCTTTTGCCCTAACTATCATTTCCTCTCGACTGACTTTACCTTTTGCCTTTACCCATTTCTGTCTTTCTATCCCCTCTTACTCTGTCTGTCTCTCTATCTCTATCTCTCTCTCTCTCTGCCTCACTGTCTCGCTCTCCCTGTATCTCTATCTCTTTCTTTGTCTCTGTGTCTCTCTGTGCGTGTCTCTCCCTTTCTCTCTCTCTCACTCACTCTCTCTCTCCTGCGTTTTTTTCTCTCGCTCTCTCGTATCTCTCTCCTCTCTCGTTACCTTTTACCTTTACCCATTTCTGTCTTTATATTCCCTCTTACTATGTCTCTCTCTCTCTCTCTCTCTCTCTCTCTCTCTCTCTCTCTCTCTCTCTCTCTCTCTCTCTCTCTCTCTGTGTCTCTCTCTGTGTCTCAGACTGACTCTCATCTTGTCCTGCCCTATGGACTTGAAGAATTTCCCCATGGACATTCAGACCTGCACTATGCAGCTTGAAAGCTGTGAGTCTCTTCCTTCTCTGCTTCCCCTTCCCCATTTTTTCCGGTATTTTCCATCCCCCTCTCTCCACCCATTTCCTTTATCTTCCTCTTCATCTCGTCGCTACCTTCCGTTGCCTCAGCCTGCATCGTTTATTATGGGATGCCTCGGTGTATCATAGCCCAGGAGATAAATGATGTGTGCAACACATTTCCAACATGATTAAGGTTGTATTTTCATGGTTTCCTCAGGAAAAGGTACAGTTAAATAAATAGATTTTACAGTAACATGCACTGGGTTGCCGATAACTCTAATGTTTTCTTCTCAATTACTTCCATACCACAGCTATGCAAGCAGATGCTTGTCATATGTTAAGACGAAGAAATGGAAAAAGTGTCTTTTCCCTTTTTAGTGCCATCGGCACAGATTGCATCTGACCCTGATGAAACCAATTTCCGCAATATAAATAATAGATCTTTCATTTTGGTGTCCCTTTTATGACGTGACCCCGGTCCATTGCCTAGAGGTGACTTCATTTCACCTTGTGGAGACAAAGGAATGAAAGTGTATTCTAAGGGAAACAAGTGAACTGTTCACACCGTGTCCTAACTGCATTGCCCCTGTGGCTCCTCCAACGCGTACACAAGCCAAGCTTCAGCGTTACATTTTACCGCAGTAACTAAACAACATATTGTTTATGTAGAGGGGGGCTCGTTTCCGTGGGTCGACAGTACAATGAAATATGAATCATAGTAAAAGGGATAAAAAAAGTATGTGCAATAAACAAAATATACAGTGCGTCTGCTCCTACGGAACACGCCACTGGGCTTTGAGTGAGCCATTGCTTCGGCGGTTATGAAAGTATAATCCCCCTGCCATTAAAGCGCACACTTTAATTGTGGACGTGTGTTTATGGTCGAGGAGGCTCAGACACCGGCGGCCCTCAGCGGTGTGCTTCGAGGAAGTGGGGGGGCAGGCGGGGGGTCTGGGTCTTGTTTAGCATCTGACGCGGCCATTAGCGGTCCACCTCATCATTTTGTGATTAAAGACCTACAGAGTCCACCTGCCCTCGTCTTGCGGCCCCCCGGCGGCGCGCTCGTGCACCTCCGCCACCGCTGCGGTGTAGTCGAGGTCGACCGGCCACTTCAACAGAAGTCTCTGGCTTCTACCTCTGCTCAACGCTCCTATATGAAGCGCTGCCATAGCTCCACATGAGAGAGAGAGAGAGAGAGAGAGAGGGAGAGAGAGAGGGAGAGATGGAAGTGTGGAGTGGAGGTCTTGGAGAGAGCCATGGTCTCCCCGACGAACCCTTTACTGCCAAAAGGCTTAAGTAGATAAAAATAGAACCAAGCACGTGCTTGATATATCGCTTATAGTGGCGGCACATTAAAGTCCATACTGTCCCTCTCACTCTGCTTTGACTTGAGCCATCACTATTCCCAGGAAATAGTCCCTTTTATGGATGCAACGAGAATGATTGTGGATTCTGTACCAAATATGTTCAATATGAAGAAGGAGCCGTTCGTTTTTTTCACATAGATCTCTTATTGTCCTTTAAATGTCTCTTATAGAGCCGTGTGGATTATATGAGAATACTTAGTAATCATGCTTAGTGAGAATACTTTCAGAAAGTGCTTGTTCTTCTATTATACCCATAGATTAATTTCCTGTCCTCCTACATGCTAACTTCCAACCACTATTGGCAGTTTGAGGGGAAGAAGAGCGGAACAGTGGTCAGGGTTCTGCGGAAGGTTCTGCGTTTGTCGGCACTCCGCCTGTTGGCATCCCTGTGCAAGATGCCCAACCCCTAGCTGCTGCTTAATGACGCGCACCTAGAAAAACAAATGTAGAACACTTCACCGTGTGTGTAATTCAATTTTAACATTCAATAATTCACCGTTAAGTTGTTACGAATAAAAGCTTCTGCTCAATGACGGCACAGTGAAAATCTGTCGTTATTCAATTCAAAATACGCATATTTTTGGAGCATATATCAAGAGCGAAATGAAGACAAAATAAATGTGGCGCAGACTAATGCCTGAATTAGATGGTCACCTTCAGAGGGTCAACCACTTCATAAAACAAATCAGACATTCTCCTGCTACTCAATGTCGTAATTCTATTTCCATTTAATATTCCAGATCCAGACATTTATACGTTTATTTAGTCTCGTCATTCCATTTATTATGCACCTTGACCGTCCTGTTGAATATTTCCCAGTGTTTTATGGCCCTGTGCACGTTCTGTCCCATTGGCTGCGTTTATGGTAGGCTTGTTTAAAACCCAAACCTTCCTCGTTAGGTTGGCTGTTTTTCAATCTTACTGAATAGCCTACTTCCTCTCGCGAAGGACTTGCAAAGCATTGGCAGCGAAAACCGGAGAATCGCAGCCTTTGATTGACTGGTGATTAAAACATAATTGACAGGGAATTAACGATGAGACATTGCGGAATAGAGAGACATTTGAATGACAGCAATCTGTTCAGAATCACACACATGATCTTAATGAAGCGCGCGACACCGAAGCGGAACCACCGATTGTCACACTGATAGCTTACACCACACAACCCACCCCAGTGAAGACGTTACATCTCCGACCACGAGACCGGCCCGGGGTCACGGGGTCAGGCGTAGAGAATCAAACCTCTCACGGGAGAATGAATGACTGCGAACGTCCCCACGGATTGAGATGAGTGTGGTTTGAGCTGCTGCTGCTGCTGCTGTGTTTGAGGCGTGTGGCCGCGGATAAGGGATAACATCGTGAATAATTGATGTCTTTGTAATTTGGGGCTCCAAAGGGAGATCCACAGCCACGCTATCATTCAGATGTGTCAGAAGTCTTGCATTGTTATTGCGTGGCCGATGCATTTTTAATACACCTGTAATCAGGCACCCGTGAGGAGAAACGGGACAAAGTGGAGAAAGTCAAAAAGGAGATGTCGGCCTTTTGTGTGTGTGAGTGTGTGTACTTGTGTGTGTGTGTGTGTGCGTGATAACTGCGCCCTCCTGCGCGTCCGTGGTCACGCCGTCTCCGGCTTGGCGAGCCGTCGGCTGTGTTTATCCTGCACAAATAACCTTGTCAGGCTGACACAGTTTGCACATCTTCAGCGGCGTCAACACGTTTACGGCGGCAGAGTGCAAGGGCGTGCGGCTCGCTCAATACGTGCGCAAACATCTCCTCCCACCGTCCCGTCCCGTCCCGTCCTTCATTGCCTTTCCCCTCCCCTCCGCTCCCGACGTCGTGGGGCTGATATGCGCCTCACGTGCGACCTTATCCGACCGCGACCTTCAAACAACCGCGACACCACCGCTGGAAACGCTGGCGTGTGACCTTTCGCGGTGACAAACGGCGCGGGAGACGGCGTCCGGACTGACGCACGGACGACATTACATCACCGCCTTCCCCTTTCTCCCGTCCTCTGGATTCATTAACCTTTTTTTGTGTGTGTGTGTGTGTGTGTGTGTGTGATTTTCAATCACCTCGCCAAAATTGTGTCTGAGCTAAGCTACAGAAAGTCGGAAATCTTTTTTTTCTATATCGGGGTTGGGATTAGGGTTAGAAGAAATTTATATAATTATTACTTTACTGTCTCTCTCTCCTACTGCTCCTTAATTGCCGGCGGCCTCTGTCCACAGTCGGATACACCATGAATGACCTGATCTTCGAGTGGCTGTCGGAAAGCCCCGTGCAGGTAGCGGAGGATCTCACCCTCCCCCAGTTCGTCCTGGAGGAAGAGATGGACCTCGGCTACTGCACTAAATACTACAACACGGGTGTGTATTAACGTGACTCCTACACGTGTTCAGAGACCAGTAGACAGGCCGCCGTTCCAATCCCAGCCCTGGACAATAACAGGTTGTCTTTTTCAGTCGAGGGCCTGGTTGTTCCTCGTGAGCAAACATCAGGGAAATCCTAATTGTAAAGAAATACAATACAATACAATACAACCAACAGAAGCATTTGTAATGTCATGTGATAATATTGAAGCGTGAACGCAAACGAACACAATACTGGACGATTTTCCCCCTCAGGAAAGTTCACGTGCATCGAGGTGAAGTTCCACCTGGAGCGTCAGATGGGCTACTACCTGATCCAGATGTACATCCCATCCCTGCTCATCGTCATCCTGTCCTGGGTGTCCTTCTGGATCAACATGGACGCGGCGCCGGCCAGAGTGGGCCTGGGCATCACCACCGTGCTCACCATGACCACACAGAGCTCCGGGTCCCGCGCTTCATTGCCCAAGGTTCGCAAAAATGATCGCCATTTCAAATATTTTAAATTCAAATTCGACAAGTGTGAGTGAGTTAGCTAGTTTGCGCGTCAGCTTGTCTTTTTCATTGTCTTCAATCTTAAGACAATCCTGCCAGCGCTGAAGAGACTTTAGCTATTTAGCCTTGTGAGGATCAAAAAAATACATTTTTAAGCTCTGTTGTTTGGTTGAAGAGGCACAGGATGGTAAACAGACTATTATGACGAGTAGAATCGTTCACCAGAGGGTACAAGATGGTTGCTCAAATTCCCTCGTTAAGGTCGGAGGAGGTTTGGAACCATTAGGTGTGATTCGTTATTTCAAAATGAACTCAAATTGCTTGCATAGTCTCGGAGTAGGCCTATGCATTAACAATGGAAGATGGAAATGGAAAATGCAATTTAAAAAGCAATGCTGATTAAAAAATTTTCACTATTCAGTTCAGTGGAGTAAACTCATTGATGTTTTGGTACACGCAAGGACCCTTCTGATACAAGCTACCTTACTACACCGACAGCACCATGTTCCCTTTTAAGTGCCAGTGAATCCAAAATCATCTTTTTTTTGTTTTAAATGTTTTAAACGTTATTTGTCTTCTATGCTCTTGAGCATATTCTATGCCATTTTGTCACTGTTAGTCAAATAATACTGTGATTTAGGGTAAACCGGTGTAAAATGATATGTTTTTGCAATTGTCTGCCAACCAGTTTGTGAATGCCACGGTGTGTGTGGATGTGTGTCGTTACGTCTGGGCCGCAGTTGATGTTGATGTCCCCATTTGAGAGAGAGATAAGCTCTTTGGACACTGATAGTATAACACATTTATATACAACATTGATAATTATAATGTCATGGGGACATAACCATGGGGACAACATCCCCGACCCGCTACACTCCCTTCTAGAACTATTGGCCCCAAAATTGGACCTTAAACAGTGGGTTCACTTACACTTTAAGAGGAAGTGAACCCATGGTGAATACGTGTTGCTGAGAGTGTGTGTTTTTAATATAATGAGTGGATCAGTAAGCTATTTGTGAGGGACTTTATCAAATACAACTGACTCGCCGTTCTTCCCTTCCTTTCGTCGGGTTAGAAAAGCGCCTCAGAGTTTAGTTTAGTCTCCCCCGATGCTCGATGCTCGGTCAGCCGGGCGTCCCTGAGATGTTTTGACAGGTCTCCTCTCACCGAGGCCCGGCCCAAAGCTCTCCCCGGGTCTCTGACCTAACTCATGGCTACGTTGTCAACGACCCGCAATCTACTGACTCATTAGAACTTCTAGGCCATCCCAAGGATGTGGGTCACCGCATGCCAGTGCTGAGGAATGGGTGGAGCGCGGCAACAAATCGGCCCTCATTAGTCCCGGCGGGCGTCATCGATCGGAGTTATCGAGCACTCGGCGTGACCTTGTCCTCTCCCCCGTTCTCCCGCTCTCTCTCTCCCAGGTGTCCTATGTGAAGGCCATTGACATCTGGATGGCCGTGTGTCTGCTGTTTGTGTTCGCCGCGCTGCTGGAGTACGCGGCGGTGAACTTTGTCTCAAGGCAACACAAGGAGTTCATCAGGCTGCGGAAGAAACAACGACGGCAGAGGATAGTAAGTGTAAATCACACACAAGCACATTAATGTGCAAATTGCAAACGAAAGAAATGGGAAAACGACAAATCAAAAGACAGAACAGCATAAGGGAAATAGGGAAACACAACAATGACAACAAAAAAATGCTAATCGACAAAAGAGAAAACACAAAGACACAAAATAAAAAAACTCGTTGGAAATTACAACAGGAAAAAATGTTAACAAAACTGATTTGATGCGCTGTCCGTCTCTTTTAGACGAATTAAATGATGTGATTTCTGATGTGTTGTTGTTTTCTGATCTGCTGTGTCACACTTCTACTGTGTGTGTGTGTGTATAATGTCGGCATCTTCTCCATTAGTTAGTCCATCCGGTTAGCTGTGGCATTAACACAAAGAACGACCGGGCCACTCTTCACAACAGCTCAGTCTCCCGCATTAAGGTCGCACCGATCTCCCATTGTGGCAGGGATGCACGCAGCCTCGTCAAAATTGGTCTGACACAGTCAGTCCCACCCAGTGAGGACCAGACCACAACTGATAAAGTTAGCACCTTTGAATAAAGTAGATCCCGCTCTAGCGAGATGTCTTATATTAACGATGTCCTTAGCTTTTTATTTTTAACTGAAGCCTGGCTTTTTTCAACTGCTTCAGCTACTTTGTTGTCTTCTCCACGTTTTTATATTCCAGATTCCCCATCCCCTGTGGAGTTGGGAGGACAAAAAATAATGAATATTAGTTGTTAAGTTCTAATCATTAGTTTTTATATTTCTATATTTCTTTTTTAACCCTTTTGTGCGTTTTCATTTTGTTTTAGTTTTGTTGTGTCATTTGCATTTTAGGGCCACCATTCATTTTCACACACACACGCACGCACACAACACACACGCACACACACACCACACACGCACGCACACACACACACACACACACACACACACACACACACACACACACACACACACACACGCACACACACACAAAGAGGTAGAAACATTGCCGCAAAACAACAATATACACACACTCACACAGTGAAAGGCAGCCTCAGAGTCCTTGTCACATCCCCATAACATGAACCATTGGCTCTCGCTAGCGCAGGCCACCGTATGCTCAGGATTCGACCCAAACAACCACAGCCACAGCTGGCTGTCATATTGCATATGGGAGATGGTATGAAACCACGGCAGCTCATTCCCTACTGTGAGTGCTGACCAATACATGGTCCATCTCCCGGCCCTCTCTCCCTCCGTCACTCCCTGTTCCGCACAGAGCCTCTCCTGCTGCTATTACCTTTCCATCAACCTCCCGTCACACAGATTACTAGCCAGAGAATGTGAAGAACCAAGTCTTTGGGGAGGGGAGGGAGTTGGGTGATTAGATGGTGGAGGCCAAAGCCTATTTTGTCCAGGTCAAGTGTTTGACTGAAGCTTGTTTTCAAGTTGTCAAGTTGGTCAATCGGTTCAGCTGGACAATCCAGTTTGAGTGAAACTGAAAAGAGAAACTGAAAAGACTGAAGACCAGAAGAATCTGGGAATTTAGGTTATTCAATTGAGTTGCATTTCTTTGTGGTTTTATTTTATTTTTTATTAAACCTTTATTGAACCAGGTAATGCCTTATTGAGATTTGAGACTTGTTTAAATAACAAGCAAAAGTAATATACAAATGCAATTCCACTCCCCCAAGTCATTGTTTACAATTGATCCTGTTCCATATTCCTATTCCATATACCGGTGATGCATTATTATGCAGCCTCCACAGACACCACTGTTTCCCACTTGTATTCAGAGACACCCCTAAGACAGAGAGATCTGAGAGCTTTACACCCATAAGTCAACCTGTAGCAACAACAAGGTAAAAACCAAGACGTGGATGTCCCATTAAAAGCTTCTCAGACAGCCTGGACAGCCTCCAAGACATGGCAAAGGCCCCATTGTGCCAGACCAAGAAAACCTGGCAGATTTACGTGACAACTGTCTACTGTCTACTGGACCTAAAATCAATACAGAGAGTGAAAATGATGTTCTGGAAAAGGCGGAAGGACTCCTACCTGTCCACATCAATGGCACAATTACTTCTGGCCAAGCCAGTTTGGGTTGAGATGAGCCATTCGTCTGGGAGCTATTGACACGTTCCCCGGTGTGTTGTTCTGGAAAGATGCAAGGGGATCCGATGAGGCACATGAGAACCCAGCCTGACCAGGTTGAATCAATACACCCTTCGTTCAGCGTCACGAACGGGGCTTTGTCGATGTCTGTGTGGATGTCTTCATATTTCAAAATTGAGAGCTAGCCCTCGCTCATGGTCTTGGCAGTCACTGTCGCTGAAATCGGTTTTCTAAAGCCTTTTTCCCCAAGCAGCGGTCACGGTTGTCGCATTATCGCATTATCACAATTCCTTATGGTGCCTCTTTAACTTCAAATCCATGGATTTTTTTTTCATCTTCATCCAGACCTGGCCCTTTATCTCCGGTTCCGCTTAGTTGGTTCACTTTAGTCTAATGAAAGCCAAGTGGATAATCACGTTATGCAAATTATGAATATATGAATAAGGCAGGAAGATATCCAAAAGAACGATATCGGGGCCCCAAAGAAATGTACCAGAGTTGCCAACTCTTTCCTAGTTGCCTTGGTGACCAACAGAGGGTTTGACAAAAAAACCCCACATGAGCAGTCACTGCTGCTGTTTTTGGTTTCTTACCATTGGTCACTTTCTTTCCAAAACGGAGGTGGTTGTCAGCCCAGCTGGAACTGTGGACTGTGAACAATATCACTGATAACAGCTCAACCTACGGGACCCTGAATCAGCACTGCCCCCAACTCCCTCCCGCCAATTCCGACCTTCCAACCCAATCTTCCTTCCCTCAACTCCCCTAAATCGACCATGTCCCTTCAGCTTTCCCAGTAAACCTGATTAAGTCCTGGCTCCCACAGCAAGGGTCCCACCCATGCTAGTTCCAACCCAGGCCCCCTTGAAAGCTTCCTGGCCCCCTTCCAGCACCACCAGCACCACCCCCTGTTTCTAACAAGACCCTCGCTGACAAACGGCAACACCTTGTTTTATTAATTTCGTGTTTTGTATATTTTTGAAGTACGATCCTCTATTTTCCCACCAAAACCGCGTCCTTTGTGGTGTCTTTAGTGTCGTGCCTCTCAGCTGTCATCACACGGTGTGCAAATTTGCTTCACCTTCAAGCGCTTGCCAAGAAAGTTTTAAATGGGTTTTTTTTTACCTTGTACCTCATTCAAGCATGTTCACCGTTACCAAGCACAGAACAACTTTCTTTTGTGGGTCTATGTTGAACTTAAAAGCATTGATATTGAACAAACTTTCTGTTAATGGTTAGTTTAGTGTGCGTTTATTCCTGGTACAGTCGTAGCTGTGAAAAGCGGGGGCCGTAAAACCCTCGACGAAACACGGTTTCCAATGATTGCGTCCTGGAGGTGAAATCATGTAGAGCCACGATATATATTTCTGTCCACGGCTGTGAGCCTAGCGCTAAAATAAGATCGGGAACTCGGGAGCGGGAGCGTGTACACAGAGACTGTCTACTACCTCACATGATCTCTGAGCATTGACCAGAGAAATGAGAACCCATTATCTTTCAGCGGAGCGCACCGTTAGATCTCTGTCCATGATATACTGGATATGCTTGAGATAGGAGCAGAAGGGATAATTAAGCCGTGGCTGGCAGAGCTACTGACCGTTGCCGTGCTGTCATTTGTCATTGGGACGACATTCGAGGGCCCCGACAAAGTTGCACTTGCGAATGATAATCCGCTCTCAGAGAACACACACGAGACGAAAGGAGGTCGAGCAGGGAGATCGGGTCACAAGCGACTAAGTGCCGTCAACACAACAAAACATCCGACTCGGTTAAAAGTCAAAGTTGTCGTCCATCGCTTTCCTGTCTTCATTTTTTTTAGATTCACTACATGTAGTAAGAGCTGACTGCATTCCGTATCTCTACTGAGATGTATCCCAATCACTCAGTTCTGATTGTCACCCCATCTTCTGGACTTTCATTTGGACGATGTGTGGAGGTCAGCGGGGGATCGGCATAAGTAGAACATAAGAGTTTTACCTCGGTCTGATTTCGTAGTCGGACCGCAACGTCGACGGCAATGAGTCTCCCCAAAGTAATCAGTCGCGAGCGTTTCACAGCCAAGGTTGTTCAGAAATCACGGGGCCAAGGGACGTCGATTACCAGGGTGAGATTGCCAGGGTCAGGGAGAGGTCAAGCTAGAGAGACACAGAGAGTGAGGGGGAGAGAGAGAGAGAGAGAGAGGGGAGAGATAAACAGACATGAGGGGTCAATGCACTTAGGAGACCTCTCAGTGACTACTGATCACCCGATTTAGATCGCTCATCTCCACCGGCCCCTTGCCAAATGAACTGTCAGAGTTAAACAGGATGTCTATTAATATTCTCTTCAAAGGGGAGGGAGCAAGGGCCTCATTTAGAATATTTATCTTGCTCCGCCATTGCTCTCATTGCCACTGCTATATCAGAGGAAATGTTAATGACTTGGCTTCACTCAACAACATACTTGATCTCTGGCTACTGGCGACACAAAACACCGTCATTCATCATTCAATGCCTCCAGAATGTCCCTCCCACAAGGGCTATAAGTCCCAGTGTTTTCCATAATTACAATTCCCATGATCCAATACTTCTGCTCACATGAACAGGGGGGTTGATTTGCAGGACGCATGGTGGAAATTGCGGGCGTGTAATTGTATTCGTTAACATGCGTTACGCCGTGTAAATGTCCAATTTAGTTATTCGGTACCGACCCTGTGATAGGTATTGCAAACATGTAAATCGTATAGGAATTGCCGTCGGCATCGCAGCCTCCTTGTTGTGAGCGCTTGGGAGACATTTGAAGAGACACACGTTGGCTTGTTCTTCTTCTTCTCTGTGTGTTGAATGACTGAATCCTCTCCCCCTCCTCCTCCTCCACCCTGTCACACACGATTGACTCTCCCTCGCAATTTGCTCCGCCCAGAGTTTAGGTGTGGGTATATCCATGAGGATATAACCATATTATAACCACCTGTGTGCGAGGGGACAGCGATGGTGAGCCCAGTGACCAATTGGTTTGTTCAGAATCAGAATCAGAATCAGAATGAGCTTTAACGAGTTTTAACAAAGAAGGAATGTGGTGTTGTGAAATTTGTGGATACATTAAACAGAGTAATGATATAGAAATGTAAAAAATACAGAAATTATAAAAAAAATGCTAAAACATTTAACCCTTTAAAAAAAGCAAGAAAAAGGTGCAATTTAAAGAAAAGAAAAGATGTGCGTTAATGTAACCCAATAGTGTCCATGGAGTCAGTGGGGTTAAACGTTAATATAACATGTCTCGTTCCTTTCTTTCCCGCCTCCCTTGCCCAGGAGGAGGAGCTTGTGCGGGAGAACCGAGGCTTCTACTTCCGGGGCTACGGCCTGGGCCACTGCCTGCAGAACAAGGACGGCACGACGGCGCTGGAGGGCGCCACCGTCTTCGCCCCGCCCCCGCCGCCGCCGCCGCCGCCCGTCGCCATGACCACCATCTACGACGCCGACGCGCTGCGCAAGCGCTTCGTGGACCGCGCCAAGCGCATCGACACCATCTCGCGCGCCGTCTTCCCCCTCAGCTTCCTCATCTTCAACATCCTTCTACTGGCTCACCTACAAGGTGCTGCGGCACGAGACATCCACCCAACTTGTAACGCGCTCAGAAGTCGCCGTTTCATCCCCGGGGCCTCCCCCCTTTTTTTTTTCAATGCTGACAGCCGCGGTTGTTTCTCTTTCTTACTTTCTTTCTTTTGTTTGTGTTCATTTGTTTGTTTGTGTGTGTCTTTCTAGTTTCCTTTTCAGAACCAAAACTGCCTGTCAGATCTACTTAGAAGGGAGGGGGCGGGGTTTAGGGGCGGGGTTGGGGGCGGGGTTGAAGGGCAGGGTTGGGGGCAGTGGGGGCGGGCTTTTTGTCGGAGGAGGCCTGCGTTCTTTTCGATGCTGTATAACATTGTGCTCAGGTGCATCTTGGCGGATCTCCGATGACGTGTAATTCAAGCCGAAAAATACAGAAATAATAATAATAATAATAATAATAATAATAATAATAAATCATCCATCAATTGGGGGGTGTATTTCGGGACCGTGTGTTGCTTTGCTCTTTTAAATTCCGTTGTCGATTTTCGTTTTTTTGTTGTTGTTTGTTTAGGGGGGGGGTGGGGGGTAACAGAGCCTTATATGAGTGAATGGCATTCAAGACGATGACACGCTGAGAAAGCTGAGATCCACTGACTTTGAATTTTGACCACCCACGCAATCTTCGAATGAATGTTTTTCAAACTCGGACAACATTTTTTTACAACTCTTAGATTGCCAAAACAAATGGGTCAGGACTTGTTCTTTGATATTTACCAGTATTCAATGGGGGTAGTGATATGTTTTAACTACTTATCAAGAGATTATACATATATATATATATATAAGTATATATATATTATAGTGTATAAAACTGTACATAAGACAAAGCTGTTCGGTGTTTGCACAGAGCACAAAATGTGTATTTCCTCTCTACATTTTCTCAAAATTTAAATAAATTGATATTCTACCAGGAAATCACAACTACTTCTGGTCCTCTATGTATAAACCTTTGTCAGAAAATAACAGAAATAGGGGCACTAATTAAAAAAATATGTATTCTTGGGAATGGAAACACAAATGAGCTGAGCTATCTCGTCTGTCATCAATCACTCTCATTGGATGTTTATTTCTTTCTTCTCTCTCGTAGCTGCATTTATTTAATCATGGTAAGTCGCATACATTAGCTCCCAATCTCGCTGAAGAAACCCTTGTGGAAACTAACCCACAAAAGGCAGCCATTTTGTTTCCTGGTCCCACAAGTAGGCTAAGAAGGTGCAGAGAGAGAGAGAAAGAGAGAGAAGAGAGAGAGAGAGAAAGAGAGAGAGACTCCGGGCCACTGATGGAGGACAAATGCCTTTTTTAATGGGAAATCCGGGGTGGTTGTTTTATCAACTAATGAGTTTCAAAAGGGAGGCACGGATGTTTCACCGCTAATGACAATTAATTCAAAGTTGTAGGTGCAGCTCGGCCCTTAGTTCGGAAACGCGCCGCGCTCCTAATCACCCTCTATAGTCTAAAGGTCCTTGGAGAGAGCTCTGTGTGTGTGTGTGTGTGTGTGTGTGTGTATGATTGTCTGCCTGCACGTGTGTGTGTGTGTGTGTGTGTGTGTGTGCGAGAACATACGTGTTTTATGCGCAATATACGCATGTTGTTGTTGCCAGCACTCTTATGAATTATGTCGTTCAATGTCACAACATGATGATTTATTTATTTTTACATGGGGAAGGAAAGGTTGACAACAGTTGAGCTAGATGCATCACCCCTACCTGCTCATCAATGGCATGTATTAACAAAATTATAAATAAATTGGATAAATAAAAAAGCCTCTGCCCCGGCGTATAAGTGTGAAATAAGAGGCGTCCGTTAGTTCAGTGCGGCCCCGGCGTCCCGGAGGTAAAAACCGAGATGCTGGCTCCTCAACAGGACCAAGAGGACGACTTAAAGCGGGTCCACGCGGTCGCTAAAGTCCCTCGCACGCGGGCCCCGGCAGATAAAGCAGATTTATAAAAGCTGGTGTGAAGGTAAGACGCAGACGTCGGAAAGATTTGTGTGATGTGTCTCCGTGGAAATAGCAGTTAAGGGCCCGAATCTAACACACATAGCAGACACCACACACAGGCTGCACGCACACACACACACATTGGGTGTATAACTTGGGAACTAAAGTAGTTACCCAAAGTTTAGCAGCGCCCTCGTTCATTTATTGAAGGTCAAGTATGAATTATCGACGCGACATGATGACGACACAATGTAATTTCCTATTTTGTCATAAAGAAGCAAAATGTAATAGGATGGTGAACCCTCAAAACATTCATAAACACATTTGTTGGAGATAGGTCTCTTGAAATGTTTGACCGACCGATTCAATATGACACAGAGATTCAAAGTAAGCAAAATAGTGCCAATACTACGAAGCTTTGTAAATCGCTCTCCCCATGACTGACACACTAAATCAGCCCCATGCTTAATAGTGTATATTTCTTTACTTTCTCTTATCTCCATTTCCAGAAAGGACCGAAGGGGACCCTCCCCCCTCCTTCAGTCCCGCCCCCCACCGCCCCACACCCCTCCTCCACCTTGACAAGCCGTCTCCATCCGCAGGCCCGAGCCGTCCATTACATAAGCGAGAATTTATAAAAGCTGGTGTGAAGGTAAGACGCAGACGTCGGAAAGATTTGTGTGATGTGTCTCCGTGGAAATAGCAGTCGAGGGTCCGAATCTAAACACACATACACAGACACACACACAGGCTGCACGCACACACACACACATTGGGTGTATAACTTGGGAACTAAGTAGTTACCAACTTTAGCAGCACCCTCGTTCATTTATTGAAGGTCAAGTATGATTATCGACGCGACATGATGACGACACAATGTAATTTCCTATTTTGTCATAAAGAAGCAAAATGTAATAGGATGGTGAACCCTCAAAACATTCATAAACACATTTGTTTGGAGATAGGTCTTGAAATGTTTGACCTGACCGACTCAATATGACACAAGATTAAAGTAAGCAAAATAGTGCCAATCTACGAAGCTTTGTAAATCGCTCTCCCATGACTGACACACTAAATCAGCCCCATGCTTATATAGTGTATATTTCTTTACTTTCTCTTATCTTCAGTTCCAGAAAGGACCGAAGGGGACCCTCCCCCCTCCTTCAGTCCCGCCCCCCACCGCCCCACACCCCTCCTCCACCTTGACAAGCCGTCTCCATCCGCAGGCCCGAGCCGTCCATTACATTACGACGCATGAAGAACTTAAACAAATACGCTCCAAGAGGAGATTGTGTGTGTGTGTGTGTTGTGTTGTGTGTGTATGATTTGTCTCCTGCACGTGTGTGTGTGTGTGTGTGTGTGTGCGAGAACATACGTGTTTATGCGCAATATACGCATGTTGTTGTTGCCAGCACTCTTAGATTATGTCGTTCGAATGTCACAACATGATGATTTATTTATTTTTTTTACATGGGAAGGAAAGGTTGAAAACAGCTTGAGCTAGATGCATCACCCCTACCTGCTCATCAATGGCATGTATTAAGAATTCATAAATAAATTGATAAATAAAAAAGCCTCTGCCCCGGCTATAAGTGTGAAATAAGAGGCTCCGTTAGTCAGTGCGGCCCCGGCGTCCCGGAGGTAAAAACCGGATGCTGGTTCCTCAACAGGACCAAGAGGACGACTAAAGCGGGTCCACGCGTTCCTAAAGTCCCCGCCGACACTGCGGGCCCCGGCAGATAAAGCAGATTTATAAAAGCTGGTGTGAAGGTAAGACGCAGACGTCGGAAAGATTTGTGTGATGGTCTCCGTGGAAATAGCAGTCGAGGTCCGAATCTAAACACACTACACAGACACACACACAGGCTGCGACGCACACACACACCATTGGGTGTATAACTTGGGAACTAAGTAGTTTACCAACTTTAGCAGCGCCCTCGTTCATTTATTGAAGGTCAAGTATGATTATCGACGCGACATGATGACAACACAATTGTAATTCCCTATTTTTGTATAAGAAACAAAATGTAATAGGATGGTGAACCCTCAAAAAATTCAAAACACATTTTTTGGAGATAGGTCTTGAATAGTGTTGACTGACCGACTCAAATAGACACAAGATTAAAGTAAGCAAAATAGTGCCAATCTACGAAGCTTTGTAAATCGCCTCCCATGACTGACACACTAAATCGGCCCCATGCTTATATAGTATATATTTCTTTACTTTCTCTTACTCCATTTCCAGAAAGGACCGAAGGGAGACCCTCCCCCTCCTTCAGTCCGCCCCCCCCCCCACCCCCTCCTCCACCTTGACAAGCGTCTCCATCCGCACAGCGCCGAGCCGTCCATTACACATTACGACGCATGAAGAACTTAAAACAAATACGCTCCCCCCCCCCCTCCCCC
>PIJE02000097.1:84958-127458 GCA_002895965.2 Coryphaenoides rupestris
TCCCCACCCCGTCCCTGGGCCCCCCCGTCACCCCCATCAGCGCGGCCCCCCGGCCCCCCCTCGCCCACCATCAGATAACACTTCATCTGTCCCTCTGAAGCAAAGAGCGAGCTGGAGCCATAAAGCTGTCTGATCTATAAAGTAATCTTCCGCGTTAACGTCCGGCCCCAAATGGGAACGTTAAATATTCATTAGCCCGCTGGCCCCTTTAAACACCTCCGAGGCTATTGTCTGTTTGAGAAGAGCTAAATTTAATTCCGCACGCCGTCATCCGCGCCACAATGTTTCAGATGATATTCGACAGCGCTTACGCGTTCTGGCCTCGTGGCTGGCTTTGGATAAATGCACGTACGGGGAGATACCAGCGTATGTGTGTGTGTGTGTGTGTGTGTGTGTGTGTGTGTGTGTGTGCGTGCAATGTGTGCGCACAGTGTGTGTACATGTGGATGTGCGTTTCTGTGTGCATGTGTGTGTGTGTGTGTGTGACTGTGTGTGTGTGTGCATGTGTGTGTGTGTGTATGTGTGTGTGTGTGTGTGTGTGTGTATATGTGCGTGTGCTGTGTGTGTGCATTGTGTGTGTGTTGTGTGTGTGTGTGTGTGTGTATGTGTGTGTGTGTGTGTGTGTGTGTGTGTGTGTGTGTGTGTGTGTGTGTGTGTGTGTGTGTGTGTTGTGTGTGTGTGTGTGTGTGTGTGTGTGATGTATGAGTTGATCATGCTGTCCAAGGTGGGCGGTTGCCATCTCATGGGGATAATCAACATACGCGCTCTTCCTCTCCTCATCTCGGCTGAATGTCAACGTTGCCGCGGCGGCGAGCCAGCGCGTGAGTGCCGGGGACCCCGGAGCCGAGGCGGACCTCTAATCAATGCGCCGCCGTCCCCGATGGGCCTGTCTTCGCCTGTCACGCGCACATAGAACCCACAAAACCAAAAACTTGCTGCAAAACTCTGTACTTTTAAGTAAGGATATCCCCGGGCTAATATATAAAAATGAAAATGTTGCCCGTCTGTCGGTGATCGGTGGTTCCACCAATCACCAGGACACGTTGACGGCTCAGTTCCGTAAGGCGAATACACGGTGAACTAAAATGTTCATTGACTTTCTGTTTTGAATGTCTTCATACGTGTATCGATATATATATATATATATAATATATATATAATATAATATCCACAGTGTTCCAGTCTAGCGGGTCACGCATCGATGGATATGTCCCAGCGATCCTGATGGATGACGAAATGAGGATTGTGAAGATGGAGAGGAGGCTCTTCCTCCTTCCTTCCTTCCCCCTCCTCCTCCTCCTCTTCTCCCCCTCCTCCTCTTCCCCTCTTCCTCCTCCCCTCCTTCCTCCTCCCCCTCCTCCTCCTCCCCTGAGGAACAAGATTTTCATGCATTCAAACACTGGGTGCAAGTTCTACCAGCACGTCAATTTCTATAACTTTTGACCATGTAGTTTCTGAGATCTGCCAGGAAGGAAATACAAATAATAACATGAACAAGTACAATAGGTTTTGTTTAGTAAAGATTAGTGAGGTTAATGTCTAATCTCTTTGGGAGTATGAATATCCATATCCATATTTAAAAAAAAAGGCTACACCATTATAAGATGTTAAAAGCCTTTTATGACAATTATATTTGATTGCGCAATTGTCTTGTGAATATGAATATGCTTCCTCAAAATGTAAAAATGTAAAAAAATTAATTAATATAGAATAATCAGTGTGGATTGCAGGCTGCTCTTTGGTTCTTAGCTCCACAATGTTCTTTGGTCGTTTGGCGGCTACCACCATGAGAGGGAGCAGATGGGAGATACAACTTAAGGGTTCAGTATGTGGTGTGCTTGTAGTAAATACACAGTGTGGTACCAAGTATCATTAATGTACACATAAAGCGACTACACTACGCTGCACAGTTACACTCAACGTAGAGCATATTGCACTCAAAGCTTTACCGCAAGTGATTGGTGAGTTTGTTTTTCTTTGGGTTACAGAAGAACCTCTTCACCATATGTTGTTTTCCGTGCAACTGTTGAGGAATAATAATGATCATCGTCGTCTAGACTACAACAAATCCGCTATTCCTCCCCACGAGTCGGGCTTGCCGTGGACGCAGGAAACATGCAGATTCTGAGAGCAACCAAAAATCGAATAGTTCTATATCGCCCGTGGGAAAAACCCAGCAGAACATACCACAGATATTCCTCCGTGTTTGGGGGTAAACGACTGCAATCTGGGAGGGAGGAATGTTTAGGAACGCCTATATTCACTCCCTGCTGTGTACTCCTCTGTGACATCCCATAGCCAGTGATGTGCCACTTTAAATACAATGGCATGAAAACTGCTGTACTCGCCCAAAGCGGGCCCTGTCTGCGTATAGAATAATGTGCTCTCCCGGCGCCATTTGTCACACAAACAGGACCCCGGTGTGACCGTTTTCGGTGTCTTGGTTTCATTTGTCAGCGGAAGAGTCAAAGGCATCGCAGTGTTTCAGTTCTGAGGGCGCTTCAATTAAAGTGTGGGTGGGTAGTGGATGTTGACATGGTTCATTTAAGCAGCGTTCACAAATGAAGAGGAAAAAATTATGTTTTTACGATAATTACGAAAACTTGCAGATAATGCAGTTGACACAACCCCCAGGTATTTTGGATTCTCCGGTGAAAACAGTGATTTGGATAAAAAAAAAAATAATTGCCTGACAGGGAGGACTGTGCGAATGTATTCTAAATAGAACGTGTGTCAGTGTTTCTGATTCAGTTACAACCATGCGACGGGAAGTTAGTGTGTTTTCTCCAGTAATTGATGACAACCCGTACTCACGGCGTGAATGGATGAACCTTTCCCTGTTTATATTTGAATCTATTAATTTGTTATGTTAAACGCCACAACAACTGTTATGACAGTTGGTAACAAATTGAACCGTCGCTTTTGTGCAAATATTTGTATGTAGGTTTTGCAGATAAGACAGTTCTTTTCAGAAGAATAGTTTCTTCCTCTCAATAAAATGTAAGCGCCATAAACCTAATATTGGAAAAGTGTTTTTTAGAGGTTATAAATATAGTAATATTACTTGATACTCACTCAAAAGTGAACAGTTTAATAACAATATTGTGAAGGAAAAATATATTGAGAGCCAGTGTATGATTTGTATTCTTATTAAATATGAATAAAGTCATATTAATATGCATATTCTGGTAAAAAAAAAAAAATTCAAACAATAAAAGGAGTTTTTCCTGGAAGAAGACTGGAAGAAGATTCATATTCTTCATTGTTTCCAATTCCATGATCTTCGTCTTTAATAGCGGCGTTATAGAATAAAAGATAATGAAATTCCTTTTAATTAACTAACAGGGTCTGGTTTCCCTGGGTGTCTCATTGTCTGCCATCAAGGCCCTGTCTGTCGGCTGAGAGTCTCCATCCGTGTCCAGGAAGAATAATAGAGCTTGATAACCCCATCTCCTTGGGCTATCTCTCATTTCCATCGCCAAATGGAGCTGTGTAATCCATTCACTTCATGTAATAACAAAGACGGACGATAAGGAATGGAGGGCTGTGTGTGCGTGTGCGTGTGTGCGTGTGTGCATGTGTGTGTGTGTGTGTGTGTGTGCATGTGCGTGTGTGTGTGTGTGTGTGTGCTTCATCATTGGGCAAATCTGAGTAAAGAATAAATTATAAATACAAAATGGTCGTGTGAAATATATGGAATAATCCTCTCCACATCCTGTGGACTCAGAGGAGGCATGGGGCCGTCTTAACCTGGGACAAATATTGAATAAAATGACCCAAACTAATAATATTGATCGAAGTTTTCAATAATTGAATAACCAAAATACTATTGGTGGCCGATGCCTTTCCGCTGCAAACTGTGTGGTTTACAGACATGTGGGGCTCTGGACATACCGTATATATTCCCACATAGGACTGAGTTATGCTGCAAGAAAATGTTTACATGTGAACTGTGTTAACCATAAAAGATACATATGGGTATAAAATGGGCTAGGATGTATGGATGAGGGCGGATGTGTAGTGGTGAGGGCGTTCGAACTCCCTGCCGAACGTTACTGGGTTTGAGCCCCCATGCTTGCAGCCGATACCTGTAGGCATCCTCAAGACACTGAACCCCGACCTGCTTCTAGCTGAATTCATTGTACGTCTATTTGGGTAAAAGTGTCTAAACTAAGAAAGAATGAATTAATACCTTAGTAAACATGAACACCATTAGCAAATGATTCCTAGACCATTTGTTAACTGTTAATTAACGGTTAGTTCATGCTTTTTACCACATTAACTGGTTAATGAATGTACCCTTATTGTAAAGTGTTACGAGTGATTCCTCAAACACACAGTAAAGTTGAGCAATATTTCTGAGAGCTGATTTTTCTTTTGGTGATGTCAAACTAGAAGATACAGATACTTAATATATATATTTGGTATATCCAACACCAGGTGGACACTACACTGTGAATGTGCAACCAATACAATGTTTGCTGTTTGTTGTTTGCTCGCTTTCAATTTTCAACCAAAACAAAAAGGGCACATCGCAGGTGGTACTCGCTGCTCTGTAGGTAATATATGTACTTCCGACGCAGATGTACACTTACTTTGTATTACAAATGTACACACCAAGGATACCGGAATCCTCGATTTAAGAAGAAAACTAAAAACCTGCAAACAATTCACAATAAATCTTAATCTGTTGTTGTTATTGATTCATTATTGATTCATTTCTGTTTACTCTGCTCTCTTGTTCAGCAGCTCTGAGGAGGACACCGACAGACATGGACCCAGCATGATGTAATTATGAGGACGCGCTGGGCCTGTCAGAGCTGCTCACCGGCAGGATCTGTCTCGCCGGGGCCCCCTAAGTGCTTTTGTTATGGCAGACAAAATGAAGGTCACTCCATGTGGACTCTTCTTTATACTTCTTTAAGGACTACTACACGCTGAATCACGCCGTATCGATTACACTATTAAAATGGATTTTCTAGGTTTTTTTGTCTTTATAAATATATACGGTGGCAACTTCCAGTGAGTAACCTCTTCTCCACCACACCCGCCCCCACCCCCGTTGGTCTAGGTTGCCCCGGGATCATTGCTAATCATATTTTAGACGCAATCGATTGGAGGCCATGATTGATTGATCAGTTTTCACCGCAGCCGCAGAGAGAACTCGCAATTAGAGACATGGCTTTGCGATGGAAAGAAGTGTGACGCCTATATCTTCAATTCATTACATTTCCTGGTTGGCGCTGTGGTCTTTTGAACGCATAGAAAGCACGCAAGGTGCTGCCACCCACAGTGGGAACACACTGTATATACAATCTCACTCACTGTGTATAGCGATGTGAGTGCACGCACACACACACACACACACGCACACACACACACACACACACAAACACAAACAAATTGTTTACATGGTTTTAAGAGTAAAAGACAATTACTTTGTTTCTCCATTATAAAAAGAAGCCTCGACTGGGAGAAAGAGTGAGTGCGTCTCTCGCTCCATATACTGTATCGGGTGAATAATTTATAAAGCTTTATTGATACAAATGAGTTGCGTTCAATGCAGAGAGAGCCTTAACATCTCCATGGCAGCAGGAGCACCGCTTGGGCTGAAATGGAGGGGAGGGAGAGAGAGAGAGAGAGAGAGAGAGAGAGAGAGAGGTGTTTCCATCACTAAGCAGATTATTTGTGTGAGCGGTTCCACACATCGTTGTAATGATAGAAAATGCCTCACACAGACAGAAGATTGCTTGGGTATGAAGAGATGCAAGGGCAAAGGATCTCGCTTTTAAAGAATGCATCTCTCTCTCTCTCTCTGTCTTGCTGTCCCGCTCAATGTGCCTCCATCACGTATGGACCATCTGCAGATGTCTTCATTGCGACGCTTGTATGTTCATGTGTGTACATGCATGTCTCACGGGATGATATTAATAAACTGCTGTCCGCACAGAATACGCATGTGTGTGTCACATGTTCTATAAACAAACCCTATCTACATTATTCAACGCGAACGGGATGAGTGAAACATACGGCGAATTTGCTAATAAAGCAGATGGAAGGGTTTAAAGTGACATGGGGTGTGGGGGTGGGGGTGGGGGGCATGCCTCCATCGATCAACTCTATAGTGTAACTGGCCCTCCACACACACACACACACACACACTCTCACGCACACACACACACACACACACACACACACACACCCCTCCATGCCCATCAGCCTCCACTACATAACAAAGCGTTGCCAGCGTAAGTCAAGCCATGACAATCTCCCCAATTATGCGACAGCGGTGAAGAAAGAAGCCATGATGGATGTGTGGAAGGCCCACCGCACGGAGCCCACCCTGGGCTGCCCATCTATCAGCCACACAAACTAACCACCAGACGGTGAGGGTGTGTGTGTGTGTGTGTGGGGGGGGGGGATCACAATGGTGAACAAAGTGTAAGCTTTGTATCTACATCATCTGGACAGAGGAACCAGAACCTTTCCCTCCTTCTCCCACATGCTTTTTAAGTTGCGAATCACTGTTTCGCCGGAAATGCCCCTCGATTGCAATAGTAAATACTTTTTAAATTCATTCATCATTCATTCCCGTCCACTTACAGTAAAATATCACGCCCACAGGAATGATTGATGGACAGGAATGATTGGTGTGTCTTTTACTGTAAGTATTGTAATATAGGCGACACAGTGATTCGTGGAGTTCTTTGTGTGCGTGTGTTGTGTACGTGTGCTTGTGTGTGTCAGAGAAAATGTTATATAAAGTAATGTGAACATAAATACATTTATCAATGTTTCTTTAATCCGGTACTGTAGCATGTCAATACATGATGTATTAAACATGAATGCTGATAGAATGCATTAAACATGTATTGACCATAGACTGTAAAATAAATGTATTGACACGCTACAGTTCCAGACTGAAGACAAATTGTTTGTAGTTGTGGAGTAATCTGCCTCGACTCAATACTAACATCACAATGCATAAACAATTGTTTCAATGATTAATGTACTTTGAAATAAGGTGCCAGAGTGTATTGAAAAAAGAATCCAAATTGTTTATCAAAATAAATTCACAGGGGAGGCTGCCCGCCTACTGAGGTCCTGGCTCGGCCCCCAATGTCCTCAGGTCCCAGCAGCGCCCCTGTAGAGAGCCCCTTGTTAATGGAGGAGGATATTTTTATAATGTGACTACAGAGAAAAAAAAATGTTATCTAGCCTTATCTCTTGTACTACATTTTCCAGGGTAGCTTTAACAAAAAGTGATCTAAACACAGAAATAATTACTAACGCTTGCGGCCTAGCTTAGCTTTTTTATCCCAAATCTTAAATGTTTGCAAATTAATTCCTTGCTGTTTACTTTCTCTTGCTTGTCTGAATCGCATCTAAATTCACAGTGGTCAGTTGCCATGGCACGATCAATATTAATGCATGCAATGTTCACATAACGTGTTGATTCAGCCTTACTTTAAGAATATCGAGAGATCATCGTGAAATGGGTAGTCAGATGTTTTTTATTGAGCAAATCAACTTCCAATGAGGTTAGACGGAACAGACGAGTAGGTACATGGTAGTGCCTGCATATAGGCTAAATAGTAGAGATTCAAGATTCAAGAAGTTTAATTGTTACATACATAGTGAAATGAAAAAGTGGCGATGCCCAACAGAATGTGCAAAATAACAATACAATGCAAATAACGCAAATCTGAGGATCAGAATATCCACAATATTTATAGTATTTACAGCAAAAAGAGCAAGAGATGGATGGAAAAACGACACAAAAGGGGAAGAACAGTTACATTTTGGCCTCTGCACTTCTGAAATGATTCCATCACTCCTGCATCTGGAGCATCTGGATTGGTCCATCTGTCAAACAAGAGTGTGGTGCTGCAGGACAGGGGGAGGGGTATGGGATCATGGTGTATATTAACATTAAAAATGACATTTAATGATTAAAGAGAGGTGCTGTTAAATACTAAAACATGTTCAACCGTTGTACGTGAGTAGGATATGTATCTGGAAACACTGAATCAATGAATTTGGACCCTTTTTTCATCAAAAACATTAACCTTTATATGTGAAAATTGGGGAATTTAAAAACAACTTCACTGTGTAGACTGTGGTTAACCTGCAGTCTGTACTGGACTTCAGGTCATACAGTGACAAACTTAGCAGGAAGACTGGCAGGCAGAGAGAGAACCTCACCATGTCAGGGTCATTCCAGCCCCCCGGCCCGGCCGCGGGGACCACGGTGTCCTGGTGCAAGGCCGTCCACTCTGCGATGGACTTGACGCTGCTCCAGGAGTCGTAGACGTCTGCGTAGTTGCGCCACTGGTTACACGTCTCCCTGACCGCCGTGTAGTTGGGCTGGAGGGCACAGAAGAGTCACGAGTGTTGCACACAATCGCACACTGAGACTCGGTGATCACAAGCAGAGACTCTGTGATAACTTGTGCACTGTGTTGGGTGACACGTCTAAAGTCTTCCTCACCTTGCGGAAAACCCATTCATACAATGGCCACTCGCAGGAGTAGACGATGCTTCTTCCAGTGGCGTTCAGGGCTCTTGACATGTTCATGTAGCCTTGAGCAGAAAAATCAAACACTGTTGTTTCAGTGACTTTCAATACTTAAATCAGCAAGTGTCCTGCTTTGCAGTGAAGTTGTTCAAGCTGGTGGAAAGGAATTACATTTCAACATTTCGAAATGAGTGGTGCTGTTCACACAGTTTACAAGTTAGTATATTTGCAAGTAAAAGTTTAAGCAACTGCATGTGGTAAAGGGTGTTTAAACAACATTTTAAAAAGCTGTGGTCAGTGTTTGCCCAGGATGTGTAGCTGTCACAGGATCAATAAGGTAAATGTCTGCGACCACAACCTGACCTTCTGCAATTAGATTTCCCTTCATGTTGCAGCCATCGAATTTGAGTAGATCCACACCCCAGTCTGCAAAGGTCTGCGCGTCCGTCTCGTAGTAGCCCAGGCTTCCAGGGTAGCCCGCACACGTATACGCCCCGACATCACTGTAAATGCCCAGCTTCAGGCCTTTAGAGTGGACCTAAATGACATATATGATGTTATTAATCATTTTAAGAGGTGTGCATATGACAAAGCCTTTAAGGGAGTATGTACAAGATAGAACTTTATTAATCCCGTTGGAAATTCTTGTGCCAGAGGTTGCACAGCAATAGAATAATGAACAATAGAGAAATAAACAGTCGTATAATAAAAATACGATAACAAATTTACAGTAAGTCTAAGTCAGAGGAGAAGTAAACATATACGTAAGATAAGGTATCCAGTCAGCAAAAACAAGTCGGCAATAATTGAAGTGCAATAAAAGGGTAATAATAATAATAATGGTAAGAGGAAGTATTGCACATGATATAAAGAATATTAAGAATATTGCACATAATGATGAAAGGTAATGTAGCACGGTGATATTGCAAGGATCCTAAGTCGTACAGACAGGTTTGTTTAGTATTGTACTTTATATATGTTGTATAGTTAACATGTATGTACAGTATGTATAAGAGTAACATCCTTCTGACACTACAGTACATTGTTTGTTTTTTTGCTGTTGTAGTAACACACCGCCTCCTGTAGATGGCGCTGTAACACAGAAAGCGGTGTGCCTGTCCTACTTCAACTGCATAACCAAGCGGAAGAGGACTGAGAGCAAACACACATAGGAGAACTACGTAAGATAGTCCCAAAGGCACACATGTTACTCGCTACCTCCTAGGATAAGAAAGTCAGCGGTCGTCTACCAGTACATTGTGAATTCCGATCACTTACTAACATCCTACGTACCATTATAATATTAAGCTACGCATTAATTTACCAATTTAACCAACCCTTGATTCACAGTACGAGCACTAGTGATACTCCATTCGTCCTAATACACACCCGTGCTACATGTACACCCTGGATTTTATTCTCATATACAAAGGTTAGATGACTCTGCTCCATATAAAGCCAATTCCTTCTGATTTCTTTGGCTTGTATACTCCACGAGGCAATACTTCCTCTTCCATTTATTATAGTTATTGAATTATGCACTTGTCTGAATTTATATGAAGCTACAACACATTACATAAAATTAAATTTGAATAATCGCAAGACAGGGCTGCAGTTGTTGCTGGCCTCTACGGTAAGCTCCGCGCATACCAGCCTTCTTATGATCTTACTGGTCCATATGCCGACTTGTTTTTGCTGACTGGAACCTTATCTTCTCCTCTGACTTAGACTTACTGTAAATTTGTTATCGTATTTTTATTATACGACTGTTTATTTCTCTATTGTTCATTATTCTATTGCTGTGCAACCTCTGGCACAAGAATTTCCACGGGATTAATAAAGGCTCACGTAGTCCGCCAGCCTCTTGATGCCCGCCGGGAACCTCGAGGGGTCCGCCTGCAGCCGACCCGAGGCGTCGCGGCGTCGGGAAGGCCAGCAGTCGTCGACGCACACGTACTCGTACCCGGCGTCCCTCCAGCCGTCCCGCACCATCACGTCGGCCGTCTGCATGAACAGCCGCTCGCTGGGGCACAGACAACGCGTTCGTTATTATTGTGCCATTAGAGGAGGGGGGGAGGGGGGAGCTGATCATCTTGTCTTTACTGGAGAGAGAGATTAGTGATGGGAATGACGGCTCTTTGGATCTTATGGCTCCGATCTTATGTCAGTGAATGAATGTACTACTTTGAATGTACCCTCTCTTGTATGTGTTGTGTCAATAAAGTTGCCTTTGCCTTGAATGCAATTCATGCAACTCTTAATATTAGAACACTTTTTATTGGCACGATAAAAAAAAACAAGTGTAATAAACTTTTGTGCAAAACAGATTTTAGTGCAAATCAAACAACAAAAATTTCACACGAGAGAATTTTTAAGAATAAATAGTAAAACTACTTCTGAACAATATTTAAAGTATTATAAAAACAGAGTCAAATAAAATAGAGAAGAAAAATCCCTGAGCTGCTTTGACAAAAACAGGAGATGTTTCTCAGTGTTCACGTCAAGGGGAGTGGATTTAGGGGCAGCGGCCAGTGAACGAACGATAAAAAGAACGTCTCTCACCAAGACGTACGACTCGGTTCCCTTCGTTCGTAACCAAAGAGCCGTTCAAAAGAATCGGATCGTTCAGCGAACGTAACATCATCTGAACCCGAACCCGAACCCGAACCTACCTGACGCAGTTGTCGGGATCCGCGTCGCAGTCCACGTTGCACATAAATCTCGCCCAGTGTAACCAGCCCATGGTGGGCTTCAGCGCCAGGCCGTTGTCCAGGGCTTCCACAACAACGACGACAACAACAACAACAACAACAACAACATGACTTAAAAGTAAACGTGTCAACAAGGAAGGGAGGCCTGGTAAACAGCGCATTGTGCCGCGACGTGTGCAGCGGACGCTCCACGCTCCTGTCTGGTGGTGACGCGGGAATAATCACACAGCGCGCCAAATTCAACGCGTTCAGCTCGGAGACGTTGACACCCGATTGCTTCGACTTAATGACACACACACACACACACACACACACACACACACACACACACACACACACACACACAGAGAGAGGCCTATGGGTCCGGATACACTTGACCACATATAATAATATAAACCACAGCATCTCTGTTTGTCGTTGACTTTATCTCATCGGGTAAATTAAGAAAGCATTATTTTCATCTTATGTGGGTGTTTTTTTCTATGTGGGTGTTTTTTTCTAGGGGCCAACAGGGGCCAGCCAGTGCCCCTGTAACACTGACTTTGGACCCAACCCTGTGGCCCGCAAATGAAGAGTCTATACTTCTATGTATCTCTGTCTTTACATTTATGAGACAATGGTCGATTTCTTGCAAAGCTAACAGGAATGCGTTTGTTTTCATTATTGTCATTTCATTAAATTGTAACTCACTGTACGTTACTGAGCAAACATTTTGATGATTAAATATGATTTTTGGATGATTAAATATGTGGACGATCCTTACTTCTTCTAAGTTGCCCTTTAGAAGTTGAATAAATCGAAAAAGTAGAGCATCTGTGATGGTCTGCCTAATCACTCCGTCTCCTGCTATATCGATTTTTTTGAAACGATAGCGGCAATAACACAAAACCATAAGCCGGTTTTTTTAAAAAACATAAATGCCAAGGGTTGTGTGTTTCAACACTAAACATCATCAGAGGTGACACAGAGAAGACGGTCCTGATGGAAACAATTTATCACTCGCTGTCACACACTACCGGATCGCATATCGCATTCACATCTAGTAGGGTACGCAGACGCCACCGCCCCCATCATCACCACCACCACCACCACCACCAATCCCCACCACCACCACCATCACCATCCCCACCACTAACACCACCACCATCCCCACCACCATCACCATCACCATCTCCACCACTAACACCACCACCGGCAACACCACCACTGCCCCCACCACCTCCATCACCCCCTCCACCCCCTCCTCCACCATGACCCCCACCACCATCACCATCCCCACCACTAACACCACCACTGGCAACACCACCACTGCTCCCACCACCTCCACCACCCCACCATCACCACCACCCGCTCCTCCACCACGACCCCCACCACCACACTCTTGTTTGACAGATGGACCAATCCAGATGCTCCAGATGCAGGAGTGATGGAATCATTTCAGAAGTGCAGAGGCCAAAATGTAACTGTTCTTCCTCTTTGTGTCTGCCTCTCTTTTTCCATCCATCTCTTGCCCCTTTTGCTGTAAATACTGTAAATATTGTGGATATTGTGATCCTCAGATTTGTGTTATTTGCATTGTATTGTTATTTTGCACATTCTGTTGGGCATCGCCATTTTTTCATTTCACTATGTATGTAACAATTAAACTTCTTGAATCTTGAATCTCTACTATTTAGCCTATATGCGGGCACTACCATGTACCTACTTGTCTGTTCCGTCTAACCTCATTGGAAGTTGATTTGCTCAATAAAAAACATCTGACTACCCATTTCACGATGATCTCTCGATATTCTTAAAGTAAGGCTGAATCAACACGTCATGTGAACATTGCATGCATTAATATTGATCGTGCCATGGCAACTGACCACTGTGAATTTAGATGCGATTCAGACAAGCAAGAGAAAGTAAACAGCAAGGAATTAATTTGCAAACATTTAAGATTTGGGATAAAAAAGCTAAGCTAGGCCGCAAGCGTTAGTAATTATTTCTGTGTTTAGATCACTTTTTGTTAAAGCTACCCTGGAAAATGTAGTACAAGAGATAAGGCTAGATAAAACATTTCTTTCTCTGTAGTCACATTATAAAAATATCCTCCTCCATTAACATGGGGCTCTCTACAGGGGCGCTGTTGGGACCTGAGGACATTGGGGGCCGAGCCAGGACCTCAGTAGGGGGGCAGCCTCCCCTGTGAATTTATTTATATGAACAATTTGGATTATTTTTTCAATACACCCTGGCACCTTATTTCAAAGTACATTAATCATTGAAACAATTGTTTATGCATTGTGATGTTAGTATTGAGTCGAGGCAGATTACTCCACAACTACAAACAATTTGTCTTCAGTCTGGAACTGTAGCGTGTCAATACATTTATTTTACAGTCTATGGTCAATACATGTTTAATGCATTCTATCAGCATTCATGTTTAATACATCATGTATTGACATGCTACAGTACCGGATTAAAGAAACATTGATAAATGTATTTATGTTCACATTACTTTATATAACATTTTCTCTGACACACACACGCACACATACACAACACACGCACACAAAGAACTCCACGAATCACTGTGTCGCCTATATTACAATACTTACAGTAAAAGACACACCAATCATTCCTGTCCATCAATCATTCCTGTGGGCGTGATATTTTACTGTAAGTGGACGGGAATGAATGATGAATGAATTTAAAAAGTATTTACTATTGCAATCGAGGGGCATTTCCGGCGAAACAGTGATTCGCAACTTAAAAAGCATGTGGGAGAAGGAGGGAAAGGTTCTGGTTCCTCTGTCCAGATGATTGTAGATACAAGCTTACACTTTGTTCACCATGTTGATCCCCCCCCCGCCACACACACACACACATACACCCTCGCCGTCTGGTGGTTTAGTTTGTGTGGCTGATAGATGGGCAGCCCAGGGTGGGCTCCGTGCGGTGGGCCTTCCACACATCCATCATGGCTTCTTTCTTCACCGCTGTCGCATAATTGGGGAGATTGTCATGGCTTGACTTACGCTTGGGCAACGCTTTGTTATGTAGTGGAGGCTGATGGGCATGGGAGGGGTGTGTGTGGTTGTGTGTGTGGGTGGTGTGTGTGCGTGAGAAGTGTGTTGTGTGCTGTGTGTGTGGGAGGGCCCAGTTACACTATAGAGCTTTGATCGATGGAGGCATGCCCCCCCACCCCCACCCAACCACACCCCATTGTCACTTTAAACCCTTCCATCTGCCTTTATTAGCAAATTCCGCCTGTATGTTTCACTCATCCCGTTTCGCGTTGAATAATGTAGATAGGGTTTGTTTATAGAACATGTGACACACACATGCGTATTCCTGTGCGGACAGCAGTTTATTAATATCATCCCGTGAGACATGCATGTACACACATGAACACACAAGCGTCGCAATGAAGACATCTGCAGATGGTCCATACGTGATGGAGGCACATTGAGCGGGACAGCAAGACAGAGAGGAGAGAGAGAGAAGAGATGCATTCTTTAAAAGCGAGATCCTTTGCCCTTGCATCTCTTCATACCCAAGCAATCTTCTGTCTGTGTGAGGATTTTCTAATCATTACAACGATGTGTGGACCGCTCACACAAATAATCTGCTTAGTGATGGAAACACCTCTCTCTCTCTCTCTCTCTCTCTCTCTCTCTCTCTCTCTCTCTCTCTCGTCTCTCTCTCTCCTCTCTCCCTCTCTCCCTCTTCCCTCCCCTCAATTTCAGCCCAAGCGGTGCTCCTGCTGCCATGGAGATGTTAAGGCTCTCTCTGCATTGAACGCAACTCATTTGTATCAATAAAGCTTTATAAATTATTCACCCGATACAGTATATGGAGCGAGAGACGCACTCACTCTTCTCCCAGTCGAGGCTTCTTTTTATAATGGAGAAAACAAAACTAATTGTCTTTTACTCTTAAACATGTAAAACAATCTTGTTTGTGTTTGGTGTGTGTGTGTGTGTGTGTGCGTGTGTGTGTGTGTGTGTGCGTGCACTCACATCGCTATACACAGTGAGTGAGATTGTATATACAGTGTGTTCCCACTGTGGGTGGCAGCACCCTTGCGTGCTTTCTATGCGTTCAAAAGACCACAGCGCCAACCAGGAAATGTAATGAATTGAAGATATAGGCGTCACACTTCTTTCCATCGCAAAGCCATGTCTCTAATTGCGAGTTCTCTCTGCGGCTGCGGTGAAAACTGATCAATCAATCATGGCCTCCAATCGATTGCGTTCTAAAATATGATTAGCAATGATCCGGGGCAACCTAGACCAACGGGGTGGGGCGGGTGTGGTGGAGAAGAGGTTACTCACTGGAAGTTGCCACCGTATATATTTATAAGACAAAAAAAAACCTAGAAAATCCATTTTAATAGTGTAATCGATACGGCGTGATTCAGCGTGTAGTAGTCCTTAAAGAAGTATAAAGAAGAGTCCACATGGAGTGACCTTCATTTTGTCTGCCATAACAAAAGCACTTAGGGGCCCCGGCGAGACAGATCCTGCCGGTGAGCAGCTCTGACAGGCCCAGCGCGTCCTCATAATTACATCATGCTGGGTCCATGTCTGTCGGTGTCCTCCTCAGAGCTGCTGAACAAGAGAGCAGAGTAAACAGAAATGAATCAATAATGAATCAATAACAACAACAGATTAGATTTATTGTGAATTGTTTGCAGGTTTTTAGTTTTCTTCTTAAATCGAGGGATTCCGGTATCCTTGGTGTGTACATTTGTAATACAAAGTAAGTGTACATCTGCGTCGGAAGTACATATATTACCGACAGAGCAGCGAGTACCACCTGCGATGTGCCCTTTTTGTTTTGGTTGAAAATTGAAAGCGAGCAAACAACAAACAGCAAACATTTGTATTGGTTGCACATTCACAGTGTAGTGTCCACCTGGTGTTGGATATACCAAATATATATATTAAGTATCTGTATCTTCTAGTTTGACATCACCAAAAGAAAAATCAGCTCTCAGAAATATTGCTCAACTTTACTGTGTGTTTGAGGAATCATTCGTAACACTTTACAATAAGGGTACATTCATTAACCATTAATTAACACGAGTTTAATGTGGTAAAAAGCATGAACTAACAGTTACAAATGGTCTAGGAATCATTTGCTAATGGTGTTCATGTTTACTAAGGTATTAATTATTCATTATTTCTTAGTTTAGACACTTCTTACCCAATAGACCGTACAATGAATTCAGCTAGAAGCAGGTCGGGGTTAAGTGTCTTGAGGATGCCTACAGGTATCGGCTGCAAGCAATGGGGGCTCAAACCCAGTAACTTTCGCAGGGAGTTCCGAACGCCCCCACCACTACACATCCCGCCCTCATCCATACATCCTATACATTTTATACCCATATGTATCTTTTATGGTTAACACAGTTCACATGTAAACATTTCTTGCAGCATAACTCAGTCCTATGTGGGAATATATACGGTATGTCCAGAGCCCCACATGTCTGTAAACCACACAGTTTGCAGCGGAAAGGCATCGGCCACCAATAGTATTTTGGTATTCAATTATTGAAAACTTCGATCAATATTATTAGTTTGGGTCATTTATTCAATATTTGTCCAAGGTTAAGACGGCCCCATGCCTCCTCTGAGTCCACAGGATGTGGAGAGGATTATTCCATATATTTCACACGACCATTTTGTATTTATAATTTATTCTTACTCAGATTGCCCAATGATGAAGCACACACACACACACACACACGCACATGCCACACCCAACACACACGCAACACACGCACACGCACACGCACACACAGCCCTCTATTCCTTATCGTCCGTCTTTGTTATTACATGAAGTGAATGGATTACACAGCTCCATTTGGCGATGGAAATGAGAGATAGCCCAAGGAGATGGGGTTATCAGCTCTATTATTCTTCCTGGACACGGATGGAGACTCTCAGCCGACAGACAGGGCCTTGATGGCAGACAATGAGACACCCAGGGAAACCAGACCCTGTTAGTTAATTAAAAGGAATTTCATTATCTTTTATTCTATAACGCCGCTATTAAAGACGAAGATCATGGAATTGGAAACAATGAAGAATATGAATCTTCTTCCAGTCTTCTTCCAGGAAAAACTCCTTTTATTGTTTGAATTTTTTTTTTTTTACCAGAATATGCATATTAATATGACTTTATTCATATTTAATAAGAATACAAATCATACACTGGCTCTCAATATATTTTTCCTTCACAATATTGTTATTAAACTGTTCACTTTTGAGTGAGTATCAAGTAATATTACTATATTTATAACCTCTAAAAACCACTTTTCCAATATTAGGTTTATGGCGCTTACATTTTATTGAGAGGAAGAAACTATACTTCTGAAAAGAACTGTCTTATCTGCAAAACCTACACACAAATATTTGCACAAAAGCGATGGTGCAATTTGTTACCAACTGTCATAACAGTTGTTGTGGCGTTTAACATAACAAATTAATAGATTCAAATATAAACAGGGAAAGGTTCATCCATTCACGCCGTGAGTACGGGTTGTCATCAATTACTGGAGAAAACACACTAACTTCCCGTCGCATGGTTGTAACTGAATCAGAAACACTGACACACGTTCTATTTAGAATACATTCGCACAGTCCTCCCTGTCAGGCAATTATTTTTTTTTAACAGTGTAACCAGCCCATGGTGGGCTTCAGCGCCAGGCCGTTGTCCAGGGCTTGCACAACGACGACAACAACAACAACAACAACAACAACAACATGACTTAAAAGTAAACGTGTCAACAAGGAAGGGAGGCCTGGTAAACAGCGCATTGTGCCGCGACGTGTGCAGCGGACGCTCCACGCTCCTGTCTGGTGGTGACGCGGGAATAATCACACAGCGCGCCAAATTCAACGCTTTCAATTGCTTCGACTTGATGACACACACACACACACAGAGAGGCCTATGGGTCCGGATACACACATAATAATATAAAACCACAGCATCTCTGTTTGTGTTGACTTTATCTCATCGGGTAAATTAAGAAAGCATTATTTTCATCTTATGTGGGTGTTTTTTTCTATGTGGGTGTTTTTTTCTAGGGGCCAACAGGGGCCAGCCAGTGCCCCTGTAACACTGACTTTGGACCCAACCCTGTGGCCCGCAAATGAAGAGTCTATACTTCTATGTATCTCTGTCTTTACATTTATGAGACAATGGTCGATTTCTTGCAAAGCTAACAGGAATGCGTTTGTTTTCATTATTGTCATTTCATTAAATTGTAACTCACTACGTTACTGAGCAAACATTTTGATGATTAAATATGATTTTTGGATGATTAAATATGTGGACGATCCTTACTTCTTCTAAGTTGCCCTTTAGAAGTTGAATAAATCGAAAAAGTAGAGCATCTGTGATGGTCTGCCTAATCACTCCGTCTCCTGCTATATCGATTTTTTTGAAACGATAGCGGCAATAACACAAAACCATAAGCCGGTTTTTTTAAAAACATAAATGCCAAGGGTTGTGTGTTTCAACACTAAACATCATCAGAGGTGACACAGAGAAGACGGTCCTGATGGAAACAATTTATCACTCGCTGTCACACACTACCGGATCGCATATCGCATTCACATCTAGTAGGGTACGCAGACGCCACCGCCCCCATCATCACCACCACCACCACCACCACCAATCCCCACCACCACCACCATCACCACCCACCACTAACACCACCACCATCCCCACCATCACCACTCCACCACTAACACCACCACCGCACACCACCACTCCCCCACCACCTCCACACCCCCTCCACCACCACCTCCACCATCCCCACCACATCACCATCCCCACCACTAACACCACCACTCAACACCACCTCCACCACCCCCCCCCACCATCACCACCACCCCCCATACCCCTCCCCCTGTCCTGCAGCTGGTGATTGGGAACTTTGGTCTGAGTCACGACCAGCAGGAGTCCCAGATGGCACTGTGGGCTCTGATGGCCGCGCCGCTGCTCATGTCCAACGACCTGCGGAGCCTGTGTCCGCGCTCCAAGGCCCTGCTGCAGAACCGCCGCGTCATAGACATCAACCAGGACCCCTTGGGCAGGCAGGGATACCGCACCGCCATAGTAGGTCACTCACTGGATCAAATAGCAGGGGCCGGTATAAGACTAAAACGCTATTGAATGGTTCATAGTGTATCGCCAGCATCTACCTGGTTATAATGCTGGGCTGGAACCACATTTCCAAAGGGGTGTGTATGCTCCTCAGTGACACTGGAAACTCAATGTAAGAGGTGTGATGTAACTTATACGTCAAATGTAACTTATTAGTCACCTTGGGAATAAATTAATTTGTGTAAGCACTTTTCAATACACTTAAAGTGCTTCACAAGTCAGTAACAATATTACCCACAAAAGCTTTATTATACAAATGTGTCGAGAGAAATAATACGAGGGACTGACTGCCATCCATGCAAATGCCCTAAATGTAAGAGGTTAACTGGGTTTCTCCCCTTCAACAGCTGGGCTCCTTCGAGGTGTGGGAGAGGAGTCTTTCCAACAACTTTACAGCTGTAGCCGTGCGGAACAAGCAGGAGCTCGGTGGTCCACAGAAGCTGCCCGTCGTGAAAGTGCCCGGGTGGCGGGCATGCGAGTTCCAGTGCAACGTCACACAGATCCTGCCTCAGTACAAGGAGCTGGGCCTACAAAAGCACCAGACTAATCTGGCGGTCGCTGTGAACCCGTCAGGCGTAGCACTGTTTACCATTCGCCCCATATTGGACTAGGCTTGTATTATTGGCACTTCCATTGCTCACTGCCAACTTGTGTAGATTAAACAGTCGTTTATTTTATATGATTTTTGTCAAATACATTAGCAATAATCTCAAGTGCATTTCTGCTAGTGATTGGTCATTGGTGAATGAGTGCTCATCTAGGGGTAGCCTACTCATTTGAAGACTCATTTGTAGATTTTTCTACTGTAAATATTGTGGATATCTGATCGCTCCAATTAATGTTATTTGTATTGTACTTTTGCAGTCCACTGGGTATCACCACTTTTTAATTTCACATCCTGTATGTGACAATTCAACTTCTTGAATCTTGCATAAAGTCCGGGAAGGTCAGTGGTCAATGGTCAAGTGGTCAAGTCCGGGAAGGTCAATGCTTTTCATAAAACACAATTCAGAAAGTGTTTCCAGTCAACGTACTTTGCACATCTGCTCTTATCCCAAGCTATATGAAACTTTCTATTAACCTTGCAAATGTGAAGGCTTGAAACCCACTTTATCCTTATGTACCAGAGATATTGTCCTAGATGCAAAAGTATTATAATTTTACATTTGGGCATTTGTCAGACGCTTTTATCCAAAGTGACTTACAAAGAGTACAGAGTAATCTACCAACAGCGACGAAGATGGGCCATGTACAGTAGCCTAGTGTCAGGCCATGAAATGTTTAGTCATCCAACAAAATGAAGTACCCAACACACTGCGGAACTAAAACTAATGCTGATTAATTGGTGTCAACCAACAAACACATCGTATAAAGTGCCATTTGGGAACCAAAACTTGTTCAATTGCAATCTGGTTTTCTTTCCCACAATTTTTCCCGATAATGTGTGGGGGGTTTCTACAGTTTGAAATTGTTAGGGCCAATTTGAAATAAAACAGGCAGAAAAGCAATAGTTTCCAAAATTTATTAACAGTGACATCTTCCAGACAACGCAGCCACAGCTTAGAACTGGATGACCTGGCCCTAGAGAAGAAAAGATGGAATAAAATGGTTAAAGGTGCACATTGAGCAGGAGATTCAAGAATCCATTGATGCAACTACATTCTTACACTCGACACCATGTAAAATGACTGCATTTCCCAGGCATGGCCGTGTAACGCCATAATACTTAGATCTACCAACAACCAAGACACTAAATTTCAATCAGGATGGGTGAAGCAATTTTTAAGGTAAACAGGAAACCTCAACTGTGTGCAAATGTGTAGTCAACCAATCTGACAGCCACAGTAGTGATGAGACTAAGCAAGTCTTGGGACAAGAGGCCCAATAGGTCAATTACAAATCAGAAGTTTACCAGGCCAAAAAATTGCTGTTTTTGACCATGGTGCATTTAAATCATGGACTGCACAGCCCCCATGCACATGTCAGAGGTCAGAATTGCTGGTTAGGGTTTGTTGTTACCCTGCAGGGGACCATTTTAACAGATGATTTGTGCCTCGTCCTAAAAATGTCATTGTTCGGCACTACCCCGTTTAACTATTGAAACTTAGCCATGCCTGTAGTATACTGGCATAGTTTTATTTAAGCAAGCCTACGCAATAACTGCCCATTTCCCAGGAGGACTTCCATCACCAAAACAGTCACCGTCCATTGAGGATACAGCTGTAGCCTAGCCTGTTGACACATGCAGAACGCGCACCGCATCGTGTTGACCAGGCTTACCTTTCTCTTCTTGTCACCACCCAACTCAAAGTGCTTGCATCTCTTGATGGCCAGCATACGCTTTGATCTGCAGTTGGGCTCCACACACTCTAGCCTTAGCACAATCTTCTTTGTGGTCTTAGCCTGTGGACAGAAGGACACAAGTATGAAGCAGACGTCACCCATGAATAGTTGCCCATGTCCTTAAAGAGTCAAGTTATTGGATGTTAATGTTACCTTTTTCCTGAAGATGGGCTTGGTCTGGCCACCATAGCCACTCTGCTTTCTGTCGTATCTCCTCTTCCCTGCAAGAGATTACAGAAATTAGACCAAAAGCACTGGTAAATGGATTGTGTGTATATATATATATCTCTCAACCAAAGCGCTTTACATTTACCCAACCCATTCATACACCGACAGCGGTGTCAACCATACATGGTAACAACCAACACGTCAGGAGCAGTTAGGGTTAGGTGGTGGCTTGCTCAGGGACACTCCTGAACTACTTGCTGCCAATGGGTGGCTTTTCTGTTAAATTCCATAAAGCCCACTGAGCAATTTAATACCATGGCGGTTGTACGCCAGAGTTTTTACCAGGGAAAGTGATCCGAAGAAAAAATAAATGGGCATTTGTGGAATATTGTCTGTATTGTTATAACATTCTCTTCTTAGTTGAGTGACATGGCCACTGCTCAGACGTTTGTTTTTACCCAATGAATCAAATCTGCATGTTTTCCCCCATTGACAACTGCTGATATGGAACACAGACATGTGCGTTTAGGGCTTTCATTTGATTTTTTTTTTTTTCTTCTTCACCCACCCTGTGCGTAGAGGGAGTCCTTTCCCTTCTTGTACTGGGTGACTTTGTGGGGAGTGTGCTTCTTGCACTTCTTGCAGTACGTCCTCCGAGTCTTCGGGACGTTCACCTACAGACACACGAAGGAAAAAAATATATATTTCACCAAGACGTTTCACTTAATCAGCAAACGTGTCCACAATCTGTAGAGCGATAAAGCCACCATATCTAAGGCACTGCAACTCCATGCAACTTCATACAGAGGAGTCAAAACGTCCATGCTTTATTGAGCCACCATGAATGAGCATTCACTACCCAGAAGCAACCGGCAATCGATAGCGTCTGGCTATTGCAACGAGCTAGCGTTAACACGAGTACACACACATTTTAAAAGTTGTACATTTATGATGGATTAAAGTAGTGAGACAAGCTCTACATTAAGCCACAACGTGACGTCATTGAGTATGCTCGTACAACACGGGTGTGTTTACGGCCTGCCCCTGTGGCAGTACAAGTATCCACCAATGGCTACGGAAAGAGCCAGAACATGCGATAATGTGGAGAAAAATACAAAAATTATCTGCCGAATGTGTGTACAAGTGAGCGCACTACACACGGGCATCAACATCAGACAAGAACATGCATTTGTAGCCATAGGATTGTAGTAGATTTGACAAAGCAACGGCGAGGATATATTCCATACCATGGCTGCGACCCGATCGGCGGAAAAGAGAGAGCGCTCGGCCGGAAGCAGTCTTTATCATAGCGGCCGGCGGGGGGGATTCGAGGTGCACCGTTCAAAAACATACGCCACCCGGCGGTTTGATTATAGTATGGCAGGGTGAACAACTGAAAGTATCATCATTATTATTATTATTATTATGATCATTATCATAACCAAAACAACCTCTCGGTGATGGAAAATGTGCAGACGTCACAAGCTTTCCTACTCTACCAAGTATTTATTGGAAAAAAAAAACATTAAAATATCATTACAATATATATTTTTTGGTCTTAGACTACTGGTGTAATGAATTAATGTAACACATATATAAAAAGAAAGGTCTAACGAACACTAACTGGTGGATGGCCAAAACACCTCAGTCAGTAAATGAACACAGCGTTAATGTTTAGCCACTTTCAACTTATCACCAAAAACTGTCAGAGAAGAGAAGATATGAAAATGAGCAGGAAGAAAAAGGGGAAGCAAGTGGAGTCAATTCCTCTCTATGGGTGGGGTTTAGTTTCTTTGCACATATACTAACTCACATTACATGGAAGGCAAGCTACTAAGGTAGAGGTCCCCAACATTCAGTCCTTTCCGTTCATCTCTTCTTCTACATATTGTTGTCATTCAGCTAAGAGACGAGGCATTTGAATCACCAGGTATTGTAAAATTACTTTATTTATTCCAAATGAACACAATTGTGTTGAAGATGAACATAATTTTTCATCAACACTGATCAAACAGAAACCACATGTTTTGTTCATTATCTTGGACTGAGTTGTCAATTATGATTGGATAATCTGTGTACATTTTGGTGAAGATTGGACTTCAGGGTTACAATTTTACTGTGAATACGTTACTGAGGCCAAATGGGTTTTCCTCCCCCCTTACAGCACAACCTATATTCATGGCTTGATGTAACTACTACTTGCAAGCATTGCATTTCTGTGTGTTTCTCCAGATCTTTCTGTGTTACATTGTAATAGTACCCACTATACAAGGTTGTATAGCCTACTATGACACGTGTGTCTACCTATCGCTGTTGAACTGCCTGGGTCACAGAGGCCGCCCTTCTGAATAGGAATTATTCTATTGTTTTCAATATGTGCAAATATTGATTGGTATGTTGTTGACCTTCCTGGTGGTGGTGGTGGTGGTGGCATCTATCAAAAACCTCTAAAACAGAGAATGAATGAGAAATGCAATGAAGACGTCATAGTCAGCATCATTTGCTCTAAGTAAACACTGATATGTCAGGAAATGTCCCACAACTCCAGTCATGTTGAACCTGTACGTGGCTGTTAAAGCAGGCCTTCTTGTGCGTGTTTCGGTTGCAATTCACAGGGGGTTGACCCAAGGTGCAGCATATTTTCACACCTTAGCTCACACCTCGCTTACTGACATGGCAGGAAGCTTAACCATGAAGAGTAATTATGTTGACTTGCGAGCGAGGAACACTGTAGTGAGAAATGGAGATCTTCCTACGCAAGCCACCCTGCTCTATGGTGTCACCCTTGCAATGTCCATGTCAAAATGTACTCCACACATGGGGATCACCGTTCAAGTTATACATCGATATTGCAGATTTGATCGTTATATGATACAACCAACCACGACATCCCTAAGAGGCCAATTTCATGTTCGAGCAGCCCTGCCACCGAGTTTCTTCTCTCTTTGTATTACAGTGCAGCTTTGACGCAACTTCCCTATGAGTTCGTCTGTAAACCACACTGAGTCACATTCCTCAGAATAAAAGCAACAACAACAATAACAACAGCAAAAAAAACAGCCCTGCTGTTCAGCAAGATAAAATAAAGTGTGGAAATGACGTCAGCTACAGATGGTCCATTCATTTCCTCTACCCAGTTAGTATTCTAACACTTGTCGTATTATGGAGTGTTTACTGCATGTTGTACTGGAGTACAGCAGCAAATACAGACCGGTAACTACATTTAGTTACCGGTCTGTGCTTTGAAGTTTTGTCACCACAGAAGTAAGCGTGAGGAGTGGGGGGGGAGCGGGTGTGAGTTCAGATGATAGCTGGAAGTACCTACATGCTCAAAATAGACTTAACTGAACAACATGTACATTTGCATACAGTCCCTGGCCGCTTTTCTATCCAAAGCGAGTGAGACTGTCAGAACATTCATCTCGGTTTTTAAACAACAAGGGCAACTGAACTGATCACCGAGTAGCTATAGGACTCAGAACAAGGTTAGTACATTTTTTCTGAACTTGTCTTCATGGTAATCAAGTGCAGGTAGTGCACTACAAATTTAACACAAGCTATCTATTCTATTTGACAATAATGTGGTTTGATATCATATTATTGGACAACTCCATGATCTAATCTATTTCTATCATTTCTCTACTACGTTTATTGTACTTTTCTTGTATGCATACGTAAATATAGACTGGAATGGCTTCTATGTAAGCGTTTATATATTTCAGATTGTGGATGATACTGATATTGCCGGCACCCATTGTTTAGGGTTTAATCACTAACTTGTTTGTTTTGTACATGGATGGGTCCCAGGTAACACAGACTGGTCTGTTATTCCCATCCCTTAAATGATTAACTCATTCACAACATCCGTCTCAAATTCTTCTCTGGGTATCACTGGAAGCCTTGTGTCCACGGTGAAACCTCGGCCATTGCCATTTCACTGCATGACACCATGGATGTCAGAACAGATAATGGGTCTGTAGGTTTATGTAAAACTACCATGACGTGGGTTGAGCAGCCACCTTCACACCACCTGTCTGTGGTGTGAAGGTGGAGGTGGAGGTGGAGATGAAGGTGGGGATGGGACCGGCAGAGGTGATAAGATCATTCGGTGTGACTGGGTGGCTGTCATGCTGAAACAGCCAGACTACAGGAAGTCCTGTGCGATGTTGCCTTCCGTACACAAATCCGTACACCGTACACATTTGACTATAGACGACTCACTTTTGAGCATGTGTCCACTGTCCACTGATCTGGTCTCATTTTCCTAGGGTTGGAACTCAATGAGCAATGGCCGCCAGCATCCTGGAAGAGTTCTTCATTAAAAGGTCCCAGCAGAAGAAGAAGACCTCTCCTCTGAACTACAAGGAGCGGTTGTTTGTCCTCACGCAGGAGAAGCTAGCCTACTACGATTATTACCCTGGCAACGGGGTGGGTGTTGAATGTGTGGTCTGCAAGTCGTTGTGGAGTTCATGCAAAGCGTTGCTACAAATACATTGTTTAGGGAGTTGTTGTGATCATGACTGGATACCTGGCCCACCTGACGGCTACCAGCCAGCACCCCATCACTCCACAATAGTACTATTCATTTATCATTTGTACTTTGTCTCTGATAATTGTAGTGCTTTGTTACCCTTTTTCTGCCCATAAGACACACATTGCACTCCGAACCGTCCCTAGAACGAGGGATCCCCCACTCTGAGAGATTTCTTCCTTGTTAATGAAGGGAGTCGTTTCTTGCCCTTTAGGGGGGCTAGGGGGGCTAGGGCAAGGTGGGTGTCATAATCACATGACCCATAATCATATGGCCTGTAAAGCCCTTTGAGACTGTAACTGTGATTAAGGGTTATACAAATAAAATTGCCATGACTTGACTTGAAATAATTAAACACATGGAATATACAAATGCTACCCTCATCTGACCCATGGATATCGAACCAGGAGATTAGTGCTATGTCTGTTGGAAAATGACAACAACAACAACAACAACAAAGATAAATATTTAGTTTTTTTTCTCTTTCTCTCCCTCATCAGAGAAGGAAGAGTCTGCGAGGAACAGTGGATTTGCAGAAGGTGAAATGTGTGGAAGCAGTGCACCCAGAGCCCAGTGCTCCTCTGGAACGCCACTATCCATTCCAGGTGCGTGTTTTAAAATACACAATAATAAGTTATATTTGTATTGTGATTCCCTATATTGAAAGAGAGAAAGTCGCCACAAGGTTTTTATTTCGTAGTTTTTCACGTGTGACTGTGCCATGTATATAGTTTAAAGTTTAAACAATGTGTTAATGAAAGCACAATATCAATTATTATTTGCTTGCTTTGATATAAAATCTTTGATTTTAAGATTTATGCAGGCTACCTAGCAATTATGAAACTTGTTTTATTAACCTTGCAATTGTGAATGCTTGAAACCTGTTCTATTATGATCTTTATGTACCACAGCGATATATTGCTGTTTCTCTTTCTACAAATGTACTTATTGTAAGTCACTTTGGATAAAAGCGTTCGCCGTATGCCCTCAACGTAAATGTAAATGTAATATTCTAAACATAGGTGTCAACGAACAGGAAAAACAGAGCATTGAAAAAAACACTCAAAGTAAGAAGTGAAACTCAGACAGCAAACACGTGACACGAGATCGTACCCAGGTGTCGAGCCTGCCACGGTATAAAAAAATAATTCTAATTGTAAACCCACCAAGTAACCGTTATTTCTCCTGCCACCCGGCTAAACATAACACCAACGATCCCTGTGTGTCACTATTACATGGCATCTGAAATGTTCATTTCTCTGTACAGGTCATATACGATGACGGACCTCTGTACATCTTTGCAAAGAACGGCAACATTCAACTGGAGTGGATACGGAAACTAAAAGAAAGTTGGTATCTGTAGATTTTTTGTTTTGTTTTCTTCTTTTTGTCTTTTCCACGTATCATTGTAAATGCCATTTCCACCATTCCATATTCATAAGAGAGTATCTGTGTGTGTGTGTGTGTGTGTGTGTGTGTGTGTGTGTGTGTGTGTGTGTGCGTGCGTGCGTGCGTGCGTGCGTGCGTGGTGTGTGGTGTGTGTGTGTGTGCAGTGGTGCGCTTCAACAAGGACCTCAAGCAGAAGTACCACCCGTGTTTCTGGGTGGACGGCCAGTGGCAGTGCTGCCAACAGGAAGTCAAGCAGGCCATGGGGTGCAGGGTGTTGGACAGTAAGGACACCATTTTGGGTTGTTTGTCTTTTGCCCGACGATGGTGGACGGGTGACAGGAAATTCAAGCTGTTGACCCAAAGTACTAAACTAAACACTAAAGTGCTCTCCACGTTTCATCACAGGCTTCAGCTCCAAGCGGAGCTCCCGGAAGCCACTTCCCCCGACCCCAGTGGAGGTGAACACCCCCCCTCACCACACACACACACACACTCACACACACACACACACACACACACACACACACACACACACCACACACACACACACACACACACACACACAAACACACACACACACACACCCCTGAGCCATTTCAGAGATTTCTTTCCATATGTAATATGTGCCATATGCCATATGTATGTAAGTACAATGGAATGCTTACTCCCCAATCGTTCCTGCAGTATTGTTCTAAACAAATTCTAAACAACTTTAAACAATTGGTAATACTGCCTAGTAATTACAGTAACAAGTTTTCTGAACCATATTATTCTCATAAACATAAATAACTAAAACAACTCTTATTAGTAATATAGTACCTAATAAGTACGGTAAAAGTAAAAAGTGACAAGTAAAGTAGCAAAACTCTGGCTGTGGTAACTAGTAGATAGTAGCAGCAACATCTGGTGATAAAGTACAATGATGATTGATAACTGACCAGTGCAGCACAGTAATATTCTTATAGTAGCATAAGACCCTGTTACCCCTCCACCCTCCTCCAGGACCAGCCTGCCCCACTGCTGCCTCCGGAGTCCCCCAAGCCCATGGTGGGGATGACGGTGATCGCCGAGTACGAGTACAGTCCGCTCACGGAGCAGGACCTGGAGCTGAGGAAGGACGAGGAGTACACCATCCTGGAGATGAGCGACCGCAACTGGTGGAGGGCCAGAGACAAATACGGGTATGTGTGCGTGTTTGTGTATGTGTGTGCGTGTGTGTGTGCGTGTGTGTGTGTGTGTGTGTGTGTGTGTGTGTGTGTGTGAGTGTGTGTGTGTGTGTGTTAAATAAGAAACTAAGTAAGCAAAGCAGGTGTCACTTCCTGCCAAAGATCAATGTAGTACATGTATTGGAACAGAGTAGAACATAAAATATATGTATAATATTGATTATATTTAGATAGTAGTGTATGGGTGACATAATAAAGCCCATGAGTGCAATCAATGACACAAACTGTGTGATGCAACATTTTCAGAAGAACCCAACCTCTGTGTTATCGACATATTGGATCAATGTGCATTTCCCTTTTTTTTTTAATCTTCTTTCAACCAGTCTTCTCTGGGTGTAGCCTACCACTAACAGTACGACACTATGTCAAAAAACACATTACTGTTGGAAAATGAAAAATGTATTTGAAATGTTTAGAACTTTACATTTGTATGACTTGTCTTTTTCCTTTTTCTTACAGGAAAGAGGGCTACATACCAAGTAATTATGTTGTAGAGGCGGGAAATGTTTTAGAAAGATTCCCGTGAGTAAAAAGAATTGCTTAAAATAATAATAATTATTATTATCACCATTATTATTATTATTATTATTATTATTATTATAACAACAAAATGAAGTAATGATAATTCCACTTTCTACAGCTGGTATTGTAAGAATATGAACCGGAGCCAAGCAGAGAATTTGTTAAGAAACGAGGTAAACGATCAGAAACTAACCCCGATCTTAATGAACTGTTTTTAAAATGGACTGTACATTGCTGCCAAATGACTTAAATAGTGTCAACTAATGAACATATTTTTGAAATGCTTGAAACTAATTTTATAAAGCTGCTGTTTGGATTCTGAATTGACAGAACAAAGACGGAGGGTTTTTGGTCCGGGATTCTAGCAAGGTCGGGAAGTACACCGTCTCTCTGTTCAGCAAGATCAGTGGGTGAGCAGTAGCACCAGTTCTGTTTACACAAAGAGACAGGCCTCACACACACCCACACACACACACATACACACACGCACACACACACACGCCGTTTGTCCCTGAAGGAGGAAACAGAAGCAGAGTCATGCAGGGACCAGAGATGTAAATGCAGATTATGCAAAACTGCAGTGTAATCTCCCGACGTGTTCAGCCCTCATGATAGCTGCTCTGAGGAGAGACTGCAGAGCGCACACACACACACACACACACACACACACACACACACAGCTTTCATACCTGGGTTTTGCAGTTTCTTCACCTCCCGCGTTTTTTATTTATTAAGACAACACAGACACACACACACACACAGGCACGCACACATGCACACACACACACACACACACACACACACACACACACACACACACACATGCACACACACACACACACACACGCACACACACACATCTTATCTGGTCTTCCATTTTTCATATTTTATCGTGAACACAGTCATCAATTCATAAGAGCAGAGCCTGCTGATGAAGACAGAAAAGGCCCCTAAAAGTGGACTTGTTTGCGTTGTTGTGTTGTTTTTCTTGTCACCAGGGACACGGCAGGAACCTGTCATCATTACAACATCTGCACCACCCCCCAGGGCCAGTTCTATCTGGCCGACAAGCACTTCTTCAGCAGCATCCCAGATCTTATCACTTACCACCAGCACAATGCAGCAGGTTTTTAATTGCATCTTTATTTATTTTTATTTTTTAATATAGTCTCTGCGTGATGTATGCGTTCATTTGTAAATCGTCACCCTTCCCCCCCTGCTAGGTATGGTGAGCAGGCTAAAGTACATGGTGTCCAACCGGGCACTGCCCCCGTCCACCGCGGGCCTCGGCTACGGTAAACACAGCATGTGGTCAACGTGAACACGGCACGGCACGGCGGCCATGTTTGACCCGTACACTGCAATAACTCAGAGAAGTGGTCGAGCATGGAAAGGAGTCGATACTGGGATTAACAGACATAACGCAATTGTTTTGTTGTGCACATTAATATGGAGAAAGAGAGATGAAAGAAAGAAAGAAAGAAAGAAAAACATTCAAAATTGATGCCTTCTATCAGGGGTGTCAAACATGCGGTCCGGGGGCCAGATGTGGCCCGCAATCTCATACAATCCGGCCTGGGACGCAATTTAATAAAATGGATTGAGTTCTTTCTTATTGATCTCTTCACTTTATCCATAATCACAAATAGAAAATATGTCAAAATACGGGACCATGGCAGGACTACAGAACGCATCAAGGGCTAGATGATAAGCTAACTGTTTGATCCAATAGCGAGGGGTGTGCGTGACCTTTTGGTTTGACCTCCCAGGTATTTGGGAGATCGACCCCCGTCACCTGACCTTCATGAAGGAGCTGGGGAACGGCCAGTTCGGCGTGGTCAAGCACGGCAAGTGGCAGGGCCAGCACGACGTGGCCATCAAGATGATCAAAGAGGGCTCCATGTCGGAGGAAGACTTCATAGAGGAGGCCAAGATCATGATGTAGGTCACCTCGTCTCACTGGAAGTCTCTGCATGTGTGTGTGTGTGCATGTGTGTGTGTGTGTGTGTGTCAGAATCAGGAATCAGAATTAGAAATCAGAAACAGCTTTATTGCCTGAAACAACGAATGTGCTTTTGTGGAATAAAATAGAACAAATAAGCAATAAAAAGGTGCAATTTAAGAAAAGATGTGATAGTGTCCATGGGGTGTGTGTGCGTGCGTGCATGCATGTGAGCATGACCCAAGGAAGTGCCCTGTCGTGTGTGACGTTGTTTGTTTGAGCGGTCCTTGACAAATCTGCCAGTCGGCCAGTTTCGAACGGGGCGGGCATAGAGACTAGTCATCATCAACAGTAATAGGGAGGGAAAGTGAAAGAGCTCCCCCTACTGGTTGCACTCAATCTTATATTATAGGGAGTGCATGACAATGGGCAGCGTTCCTAATTACGGTTAAACTTGTATGTTGTTGTATCATTATCATGATGCTGTATCTATTGACTATTTACTATGCTATTATTATTACTGTCCTGCACACGGGCAATTTACAACATAGTATGTTAGCCAATAGTATGTTACTCTTACTTATTATGGACTTACTTTTACTTATTCTTTAGAATGTATGTTTCTAGCTCAGTAGCTCAGGATTTAAGAGCGGTTGTCTGGCAACAGGAAGGTTGCTGGTTCGATCCCCGGGCTCTGCCTCCTAGCTAAGTGTCGAGGTGTCCCTGAGCAAGACGCCACCTAACCCTAACTGCTCCTGACGTGTTGGTTGTTACCTTGCATGGTTGACACCGCCGTCGGTGTATGAATGGGTGAATGTGGGGCAACTGTAAAGTGCTATATAAATGCAGTCCATTTACCATTTACAACAACACAGGAAGCTCCGCCACGAGAACCTGGTGCAGCTGTACGGCGTGTGCACCAAGCAGAGGCCCATCTACATCGTGACAGAGTTCCTGGCCAACGGCTGCCTGCTCACCTTCCTGAAGGAGGGCCTGAAGCAGCACCCCACCAACATCCAGCTGCTGGAGATGTGCAAGGATGTCGCAGAGGGCATGGCCTACCTGGAGTCAAACCAGTACCTCCACAGAGACCTGGTGAGAGACGACCACCGAGATGACCATCGTCACACACACACACACGCACGCACGCACGCACGCACGCACGCACACAGGCATGCACGCATGCACACTCTAATAGGAGATATTCTTGCATTAATTGGGATGTAAATGCAGGTATTGGTGTTATTTGGTCTCTGATGATGACGTTGACGCTGATATTAATTTCCTTTGTTAATTTCAAGTGTGTGTGTGCATGTGTGTGGTGTGTGTGTGTGGTGTGTGTGTGTGTCTGTCTGTGTTTCTAAGGCTGCGAGAAATTGTTTGGTCGATTCCAATGGGACGGTCAAGGTGACAGACTTTGGATTGTCACGGTACGGATGAATTTCTATTCATATAGTTTGATATATGATATGATACTGCTAGTAGGCCTACAGGTAGGCTATCTTTAGGATACAAGGCTGTATATTGAGGTGGCCAAGTCCTCTCTCCCTAACTCCCTCCCTCTCTCCATCAGGTATGTCCTGGATGATGAGTACACCAGCTCAGAGGGCTCCAAGTTCCCGGTCCGCTGGTCACCCCTGGAGGTTCTCCTCTACCGGAAATTCAGCAGCAAGTCCGACATCTGGGCATATGGTAAAAAAAAGAAAATACGAAAAAAGAAATCTCTGTCGCTTACCTTATACTACTATCTACCATTATTATCAGTACAGGCTTAATTGCCTTCACTACATGCAAGTGGATTCATGAGTTGAGCCTTCATTCATGAGTTTGGTCTTTTTTTTCTTGAGTCTCTCCCTCCGCAGGAGGTTGTGGTCCATCAGGACCACAAACCTCACGCCACAAAAACAGCTTCTTCCCCAGTACGGCAAACTGGCCTCAATAGACCCGGGACCCCCACTGATCCCACCGATTCCCACCCCTATGGACACTATACTACAAATTATATTAATGTTTAACACCACTGACTCCACCCCTCCATGGGCACTACAGTGTTGCTTTATCACACATCTTTTCTTAAATTGCACCTTTTTATAGTTTTTTTCCCTTTTTATATATATATTTTTGGAATTCTTAGAATTCTTTACAATTTCTATACTATTACTCTCTTTTTATTGTTCAATGCTAGGCACCAATTTCACAAAAGCACATTCTTTGTTTGCAAAAACTAAGGCAATAAAGCTCCTTCTGATTCTGGTTCTGATTCTGGTTCTGGTCAGGTGTCCTCATGTGGGAAGTGTACACGCTCGGTCGCCTGCCCTACGATCGCCTCAGCAACCAGGAGATTGTGGAGCAATTGTCCCGAGGCAAGCGGCTCTTCCGCCCCCAGCTGGCCCAGGACAGGGTCTACAGCATCATGTCCAGCTGCTGGACAGAGGTGAAGGCAGTCACGTGACCACTGACGATCACGTCACCACTTCAATTGCATGATGACCCAGTATGCTTTGAGTTATCAGACGTGCTCATGGAATTCTTAATATCTTTTTTGTTGTTGTTATAGAAACCAGACGAGAGACCCACCTTCCAAGAGTTGGCGCTCACTGTTCAAGATCTGCTTTACGAGTTCCAGTAGTAGACCGAGAGGGGAAAACACACACACACACACACACACACACACACACACACACACACACACACACACACACACACACACACAGTTAATCGTATTCCCATCATCACACAGCGTAACAATGTTAATATTGTTTGATAATTAAGACATTACCAGGGTGTAATAATTGAACTCGTCATGATATCAATGTTTGTATTTTAATTATTCTCATAATAAAGAGCCCTACATTATATCTTCTGTTCTTGACTGTATTAGAATTAGCTAATTTCTGTAATTTAAATTTTTGCCTGAGAGATTTGAATTAGAATAAAATGTGTTGTGTTTATTACAATAAAATTGTCTTGTTGGAAAAATTCTTACTGTATAGTCTCTATATTCTATATAACTGTACAGAGAGTAACAGAGAGGGTGGAGGGAGGGCGTGAGAGAGAGGGGGGAGAGAGCGAGAGAGAGGGTGTGAGAGAGAGGGGGGAGAGAGTGAGAGAGAGGGGGGGGAGAGCGCGAGAAAGAGAGAGAGAGAGAGGGTGGAGGGAAGGCGTGAGAGAGTGGGGGGAGAGAGAGAGAGGGTGGAGGGAAGGCCGTGAGAGAGCGGGGGAGGGAGAGAGAAGGGTGGAGGGAAGGCGTGAGAGAGCGGGGGAGGGAGAGAGCTGAGAGAGAGAGAGAAGGACAGAGGGCGAGAGAGAGGCGAGAGAGAGAGAGCCACTAACCTGAATGCTGCATTGATACAGGGCTGTAATATTTAAAACTGTTGGGTGAAATGGAGGTGTAATATCTGCCTTTTTGAACAATAGAGGCTACTTATTAACATGAATGAATCTATGAAACGCATACATCTGAACACGGCATGTTACAGGCAAAACAACAAATACATGTTACAGGCAAAACAACAATACATGTTACAGGCAAACAACAAAATACATGTTACAGGCAAAAACAACAAATACATGTTACAGGCAAAACAACAAATACATGTTACAGGCAAAACAACAAATACATGTTACAGGCAAAACAACAAATCAGCGAAAAATAAAAACGGACGGCGTGGCCACGAAACACACGCATAAACATGAGCCCCAGAGCGAATGACGTCACATGCAGTCTGCGCTGTGATTGGTGCGTTCACTTCCTGGTTCCTGTGGGCTATCGTTCTCGTTCTCGTCGCTCCACGTGAAGGTCAGGAAGGCGGGCTGCTGCTGGTGCTGGTGGTGGTGAGGGTGTTGAGAACATGGAGGGACAAGGAGCCGCTGCGGACCCCCAGCTCCAGCAGTTCATCGAGGTGGAATCTCAGAAGCAGAGGTTTCAGCAGCTGGTGCATCAGATGACCGAAGTGTGCTGGGTGAGAGGATGAATGGATGGATGAACACACACACACACAACACACACACACACAACACACACACAGGTCTCATACTATACGGCCATAGAAGACCACAATGCACCAGTTTCTGGTGCTTTGTATTACATCACTTTGTATTACACGTTGTATTACATCACTTTGTATTACATCACATTGTATTACACGTTGTATTACATCCAGTTTGTATTACACTTTGTATTACTTTGTATTACACTTTGTGTTACATCAGTTTGTATTACATCCAGTGTGTATTACAGTTTTTACTACATCAGTTTGTATTACATTCAGTGTGTATTACAGTTTTTACTACATCAGTTTGTATTACATCCAGTGTGTATTACAGTTTGGATTACATCAGTTTGGATTACATCCAGTTTGTATTAACTTTGTATCACAGTTTTTATTACATCAGTTTGTATTACATCCAGTTTGTATCACAGTTTGTATTTGCATCATTACATCAGCTTGTATCGTTACTTGTACTTGTATGTACTTTTTGTCCAGCTCTCAACTATTGTACTCATACTGTTTGTTGCCTGGCTTACTGTAATGCTTTTTATGTTCATTCATTTTTATTTTGTAGGAAAAATGCATGGATAAGCCTGGTCCAAAGCTGGACTCCAGGACGGAGAGCTGCTTCGTCAACTGTGTGGAGCGGTTCATAGACACCAGCCAGTTCATCCTGAACAGGCTCGAACAGACGCAGAGGACACGGGGGTCATCCTCAGACTCCATGTCGGACTAGTTTGTGTCCTTTGGGAGGACAGACCAACTTTGCCTCTTGGTTCCTTCCCGCCTTCCGCACAACACAACACGAGAACCGTCCCAGGGATCTGAAGAGAGTAACTAACAGGTGTTACGTTTGGTGCAAGTGCCTCAAGTAATCGCACGTGTCTGGTCATCGAGAGTTGTATGCATGCCCAGGGTTGATTTATTTTTCACTCCTTCCCTTCACTGGGTAATATGCGTGTTGACTGTGAACATCTCTAATGTTGCCATATGCCAGCCAACCTTTCATGTAATTACTTACAGCAGTTGGGTTTTAACCTGGATTTGACAACACCACCACCACTCTTGGCATGATGTAAGCCTGCATTGGATCAAGATTCGGATCTAGTTGAGGAGTGTGGAAGTCTAATTTGACGTGAAGACAAGATGGAAACATCAGGGACATTCGGTTCGCCATGCTGTGCTGGAAACTACCACATTACTGCTGTTTGGTTCTGAGTGAACGAGTGTTATCTGCATCTTTATTGATACATTGACACAGTGTATTGTTAACAATGTACATGTACATATGCAATAAAGAATATGTCAATTTAAACCCCGTCTGTTTAAGGCACATCACGGCATAGTATGGCATGGATGTTATGTTTCATTGACTGATCAAAACTACAGTCAGGGAGGGGTGTTTACATTTCAGAAATAACTTAATTCAGTAACTTAACTTGGAAGACCACCAACAAGAGATAACGGACTCATTGCTACAATTCAAAATAAATAAACCATTAAGGCGCAAATAACACATGCAGTTACAATTGGCACAAGTTACTTTAAACGTTAACTCAAAGAGAGATGCGATTGTATGATTATACAGAAAAAGCTCAAATATGCTAACAGTTTTTATAGTGAATAACAAAAACCCCTAAGCATTCAGATAGTAAAATTATTCAGTCAATCAGTTCTGTATGAGGAAGGCAGGTAAACGCACATGGCTAAGTTCATCTATGTATAAAGTCGAATGTCAACACGCTACAGTAGACTAGCTAGTAAGATTGATTCTGGGGGGGGTGATTGACTAGCTAGACTGTCGCCAGGCTGGTGCTCCTCCTCAGGGAGTTCTCTAGCAGATGTGTGCACGTCGGTCCACTGCCATCTTTGGCCTCCTTCTCGTTCTCCACCTTGCCACCACCATCGTCGTCGTCGTCGTCGGGCAGCGCCGTGTACGTTGTGGGTTGCCGCAGGCCCGGCGACCCTTGCAGGCCATTCCTCAGGTACAGCGGCAGGGACTCCCACGTAAAGGTGATGTCCTTGAAGGCGTGCAGCAGGAAGATGCCCATGATGATGGTGAGGAAGCCGCTGATGGTGCCCACCGCGCCGTCCGTGGTCATCCGGCGCCACTCCTTGAAGAGGATGGCCGAGCACGTCATGACGGAGGTGGTGAAGAACACGTAGTAGATGGGCGTGACGATGGACGTGTTGAAGATGTCCAGCGCCTTGTTCAGGTAGCTGATCTGAATGCTGACGCAGATCACCAGGGCGACCAGCAGGCACCAGAAGAGGGGCTCCTGCAGCACGGCGGTGCCGGCAAACAGCTCCTTGATACCGATGCCCAGGCCCTTCACACAGGACACAGAGAGCGAGCCAATCACAGAGCAGATCAGGATGTAGACCAGAACGTTCTTCTGGCCGTACTTGGGCGCCACGGCGAACATGAGCACCAGGCTGCTCAGTACGACGGATGAGGCAAAAACGATAAAGCCTAACAAGAAACAAGAATTATTATTTCAGAATCATTAAATGCCTCAGTTTTTATTTTACAAACAAGGAATTAGATTTTGTGACATTGGTGCATAACATGAACATGAACATTAAAAAAGAAAGTAATAATATATAAGAAAAATTATTAATTATTTTATACATTTATAAATGAATTATGCATAAATCCTCAGGAACTCTTATAGACAATCTAGGCAAAGGCACGTATTTCACCAAGCAAAGCAAGTCAAGTCAATTTTATTTGTATAGCCCTTAATCACAGTTACAGTCTCAAAGGACTTTACAGGCCAATGTTTTATGGGCCAAGTGAAGCAAACCTAGTCCGGGAGGCTATAGGCCAATTTCCTATGGTCTATTGTTGTAGCTGTGTCCATACCGGGGTCCTTAAGCTTCTCAGCCATGCTGCGGAGCGAGTCCACCTCCTCCTCCTGGGGCGCGTGCACCACCATCACCGTGGACCCGAAGATGCACAGCAGGCAGCCCACTTTGCCGTGCACGTTTAACCGCTCGTTCAGGAAGTAGGTGGAGAGCACGGCACTTATAAGGGGAAAGAACAAACAAATACAACTTGTTTGTTTGCAGCGACCATTTTGCATCCATCTTTAATTTAGTCGTGTGAATGTCCAGAATATATACAGCAAAGGGTGTCAAACATGCGGCCCGCCAGTTGATCCAATCCGGCCCGGGAGGCAATTTCGTAAAATGGATTGGATGGGTGAATGGATTCATCTTTCTGATTGATTTCTTCACTTTATTCATAATCATAAAAAATGGTTGTAGTTCCGACAAATAACCACTAAGCTGCACTAGTTGTAAGAGAGTCATATGTATTGTCTTGTTTGTCCGGTCCCGCTAAGTAGCATTGGGTCTGTTATGGTCCTCAACCTCAAATGAGTTTAACACCCCTGATGTACAGTATACAGTATATATATCAGAAGCACTGTCCATTTTGGATGTGCAACCAATGTACGTGTTCTTGATGGGAATGCATGTACATAACAGAATTGGTCACCTAGCCTCCCCTTGTCTGATGGCATGACATGCACCTGCTGATCCGTTCTCATGTGTAGCAGGTACCTTGAGAGAGCCAAACACTTACCTCACAAGGACACTCATGGCTCCCAGGGGGGTCACCAGGGTGGCAGGCGCAAACGCATACGCCGCAAAGTTGGCCGCTTCCCCAACTCCCACTGAAATCGAGGAGACAGATATGTTGATTTGATCTCTGCGTGTGCTGTTTAATGAACAACACACCCAGAGATCGCACAAAAGCACCACCGCCACCGAGAGAGAATACCCATCCCACACATGGAGTGGCTCCTGATTTGAATACAAAGGCATCAATGCACAGCGGCCAGTGTGGGTTGTTACAGCCAGGCACTTGTTCTGCAGACGGCTCCACCATCACCACCACACACATTTGGGTATTCATGAAAAGGTAAAGGTTTGCATACAGTGATCTTACTTGAAATCAGGCCTGCCCACCAAAGCCATTCTTTAAGGTAAGAATAGCCCCCCTGACCTGTGGAAGGAGAGCATAACACAGCTTACCTTAGGCGTGTGTACAATTAAGACAAGATAAGATAAGATAAGATTAGATGGTACTTTATGATTGCACTAAAGTTGCACAATAGCAAACACTAAGGAAGAGCTCAAGGAGTCACTAAAAAGCAATGAGGTCTACAGTACACAGAATCACATGACCTGGTTAGTTGCTTGTTTATTTATTTCACCAACGCCCTGATTTAATCCACTATCAGACAGCAACACTGTGTTTCGCAATATATGTCTATGTGAGCATGCGTTATTATGATAATAACAATAACAATAATAATAATGACACACATGTGGTTACCTGCTCTCATCGAGCCCTTGCTGGCCAGTCGCAGCAAGCCCTTCTTCTTCAAAATAAAGCTCGTCCCGATAAACACGCTCGACCCGACGGCCAGAGACAGACCGACGTAGAACTCCTGCTGGTTGACGTCCATCTAAGACAACATGATACACACACACACACACACACATATATGTATATACAGTATATATTTACGTTATAAACTTGTACCAAACAGGACTTTTCTTCTCACGGAGTAACAAGTAGATCACGTCTAGATCACATGACGCGTCTCCTGTTTAAAAGGCTGAAACGACACGCGAGGAGGATGTGCCACGATCACGTCGATCGATCATGACGGTTGAGACATGTGTACAAGTCAAGCGAATCAGAGGTGAGATCGATTACCTTCAGCTTTCAGGCCATTCAAGTGAGCGCGAGTCGTTGAAGTTAGTCCAAGAATTGCAGAAGCGCAGAAGCGCAGCGCACTTCCTGGTTACGCTGCATAGCAACCGGCAGCTTCTCTGGTATGTGGTCACGTGAATGAGGTATGAGGTCACGTGAATAAGGTATGATGTCTTGTGAATGAGGTATGAGGTCATGTGAATGAGGTATGAGGTCACGTGAATAAGGTATGATGTCTTGTGAATGAGGTATGAGGTCATGTGAATGAGGTATGAGGTCATATGAATGAGGTATGAGGTCATGTGAATGAGGCATGAGGTCATATGAATGAGGTATGAGGTCATATGAATGAGGTATGAGGTCATGTGAATGAGGTATGAGGTCATATGAATGAGGTATGAGGTCATGTGAATGAGGTATGAGGTCATGTGAATAAGGTATGATGTCATGTGTATGAGGTCATGTGAATGAGGTCATATGAATGAGGTATGAAGTGATATGAATGACGTCATGTGAACGAGGTTTGAGGTCATGTGAATGAGGTATGAGGTCATATAAATTAGGTCATATGAATGAGGTATGACGTCATGTGAATGAGGTATGAGGTCATATGAATGAGGCATGAGGTCATATGAATGAGGTATGAGGTCATGTGAATGAGGTATGAGGTCATATGAATGAGGTCATATGAATGAGGTATGATGTCATGTGAATAAGGTATGATGTCATGTGAATGAGGTATGAGGTCATGTGAATGAGGTCATGTGAATGAGGTATGAGGTCATATGAATGAGGTATGAGGTCATGTGAATGAGGTATGATGTCATGTGAATGAGGTATGAGGTCATGTGAATGAGGTATGAGGTCATGTGAATGAGGTCATGTGAATGAGGTCATATGAATGAGGTATGAGGTCATATGAATGAGGTATGAGGTCACAGGTAACCCTAACACTAAGAGCTAACTCTAATATGAAACCCTAACCCTAGCAAGGTTACATCTGGTTCCGGGTTGGTCAGCGCAACGTCCGCTCGACCAATCAAATGACTCCGTGGTGTTTAACCCCGCCCCCCTCGTACAGAAACAGTAACAGTAACGACCAATCACGTTGCAGATAGTTTTTTAACGCGAGCAAACACACGTGGCTGCACATAACTTTCATTTCCATGTAAATAATATTTTGTATTATTATTATTAGGGGTCCTACGTAGTAGGAACCCTATTGTAATGGTGGTATTATTATTATTATTATTATTATTTTCTCCTCGTACTATTATTTTCCTTGGTTTGGTCAAATAGCTCAAAAAGTCCTTGACCAAAAATGCTATAAATGACCATGTCCAAACTACAGACTGTCATATACGGTAGTCTAATGTGCTTGCGCATATATATATATATATATATATACATATATATATAAGTATATATATATATACATATATATATACAGTATATATAGTATATATATATATATATGCATATATATATATAAGTTAATCCCCCGACAAACTTTTCCTTCGATAGGCCAGGAGAATGGCCGGAGTGGAAGCAGCGTTTTGTGAGATTCAGAATCGCCACCAAGCTGGACTGCAGACAGTGGATACCCGATTATGCAAATTTAGTACAGCCACTCCAAGACGTCACACATGGCCACGACTTGACCCCGACTGACTCCGTGACGTGGACACCAGCAGCAGATGCTGTGTTCATATGACTTAAACGAAAACCTTATGACCCTGACTACTTCAGGTCTACCAGACCATACAACCCTTCACACAGACAGTGGGGGAACGAGATGGGTATATGACATCAGTACTACTACAGAGGCATGGGGGCAAGTTGTGTCCTATTGCCTATTTTTCATCCAAGCTAGACCCGGTGGCAGCTGGTTTACCACACTGTATGAAGGCAGTGGCAGTGGCGGCAATGGCGGTTGCCGCCAGTAGGGGGCTAGTGGGTTACATGCCATTAATTTTGCTTGTACCCCACGAGGTTTCATCTATTATGCTAACTCAGAAGACATCACACCTAACAGCATCACGATTCCTGTCATATCACCATGTGTTGCCTATCTACGCTATTATGACACATGGGACAGATCATGTGTCAAAGGGGGGAATGGTAGATAGCATCAATCGGCATTGGTACACACAAGGATTTTCAAATTATGAAAAAAAAAAAGAAAAATGTTTGTGCCAAATCATGTGAGGGAAAGAGATATTGTTTAGTAATGGTAGACATGTTGTCCAAATGGATTGAAGTATTT